>BGPR01004526.1:11264-109115 GCA_013235015.1 Araneus ventricosus | reverse complement strand
CCCCTCCGTGCGGAGCGAACGTTGCATTCCAGAAATAAATTGTCCGCGTGAATGGAACGGAGCGCGCATGTTCTAAATTTTGGCGCGCAGATGTAAAACTTTTAGAAAAACTCATTTTCTATTTTTTCCGGTTAGTTGAGCTTTCCGGATACTTGAATGCCGGATAATCGAGAGTTTACTGTATGACCACTTTTATGATGAAGCTTTATTGCAAATACCAGAAGTTATTTTACTCTTTATTCCTGTATAAATTTTCACTTGCTAAATGTTTTAGATGTACCTTGGTCTGATGTGGCTGCTTCTAGTCTGGCAGAAAGCGAACAGTGGCTAAAGTGGATTGATGATAGGTGCAATGAAGATATCGAGGTTGATGAATATGAAAATGACCCCTTTATTGGAGGTTTGTTGTTAAAAATATTACTGATCATGTCATATCCAGATATTGAATGCTTACTTATGGGTAAATTATTTTAAATCTAAATACAATAGTTGAATCCTTATACTTGTTCCATTTAAACATAGCTTTTTAAAGTTAATTTAATGATATTTTTGGATAAATGGCCATAAAAACTTGATCAGGATACTGGACCATGTGTTGTTGTTTTTATGCTTCGTATCTATGACTATATGATTTTAAGATCCTTTTTGCTAGAGATACAATTTTTTTCCAGAGTCTCTTTTATTTATTTTTTTGTGAGCCAAATTTTATATCTTCCTTTAATTGAGAGTAATTTGTGTAACTTTTTTTCATCTTTAAATTTGCATAATTGTATATGTGAAAGGAGATTATTTTTTCTTTAGTAAAATTTTATATTTAGTAATTAAGTCCTAGTTTTATTTTTGTAGAATATAACATCTCCATCCTTTTCATGTATCATTTTAAATATTCATCTGACAAATAATGGCTGCAGTTTGCTACGAAATTATATCTTTGTTTACATCCTATTATTTTTGCAAAGAGGAAAATTGAATGTGAAGCTATTTTCATATCTAAATGACCCTAAAATGATCATAGCCTTTATAAAGCAGAATTGGATAACTACAAAAAAGAAATAATATTACATGCATATTATACATTGTTGCTACTTAAAAGTGTTAAGAGAAAAGATTTTTTGTTTAAAGAACCAAATATAATTTTCTAAAAATGTGTGTAATTTGGAAACCATGTTATTCAGCTCAAAAATTGGTAATTTATTTTGTAACTAGCTGCCTCTGGCGACCATTTTGTTAGCTGGGAATAAAGTTTCAATTGAATCCCTTATGCATAATTTGATGTTCATGATTTCTTTATCAAAGTAATTTTAAACTTCAAATTGTGATACATTTAACCTGTTTTTTTTTAGTAGCTTTGTACAAGTTCTGTTTATTGTCAACATGAATGTCCTAAAGGAGTTAAAAAACTGTGTGTGCCTTGTAATAATTAATAATTGTAAGCTGCCGGTGCCAATTTCACTTTTTTATTTCCTCATGCAAAATTTATATTTGATTTCAACATAAAAATGCTGTGGCACATATGCTAATAAAAAAAATTAAAACCTAGCAACCATAATCATTTAGCTTAATGGATACATTTCCCGATATATTTACTATCTTAGAGGACTTTGTTTACAGATTTCCAGAAAAACTGGTGAAATAAGAAAAGGAAAGAAAATTCTCTAGGATATTGGCTTTCAACAATGCAAGAGAAATATTCAAATAAATATTTGATTAAACAATGAAAATGGTTTGAATCTCATTGCAACAATGAAAAGTATTTTTGTAAATTATGCATAAAAATATTTTTAAAAATTCATTAAAATTAGAGAAAAGATTGTACAGTAACTTAATTCATATAATTGAAAAGGTGATTTTTTGCTCTTTCAGATGGTGTAAAAATTTTTGTGCTGTAATATTTTCAGAGGTTATTAAGGAAAGACGCTAAAATTTCGCTTAATTTTTAATTAATTGAAATTTCAAAAAAAGGGGCTCCGATGTGCACATTCTCATCCTTTAAAGTGTGTTTGTGCCAAATTTTGGAGCTCTATGTCCAGTGGTCTGCCCTGTAAAGTGCCAACACACAGGCACACATTCTCCTTTATTATTAGTAGAGATAAAGCAACTGTAGGTGTTTTTCATGGATATTTCACACCTACAAAAGACAACTTTAAACCATATTATATATTAAATACTTAGAAAAATACATATTACTAATAAATTTTATGCTGATAATTGATCTCTATCATCTTTAATAGCATTTTCTTATGAATTTTTATTCTAGAACAGCAGTTCTCTATCTTTATTTTTCCTGCTTCCCTTGATTACTATTTTTATTTATGAGTACTACCTACTGTCATTCCCATCTCTCTCCACTAACATAAACAAGCATCCCTTTGTGCAAAGAAGTTTTTATTAATAGCATTAAGCACTTAGATTAGCTTAAGAATCAACCACTTGAATTAACTTAATATTTGTTGCTTATCCTAACAAATAAAAACAGCATTGAAATAATTTCACATTAACTTGTGGTGAAGCTAACAATTACTCATCATAATACTCAACTATTTAGATGGAAGATGATTTCAATGCTGTCCTTGAGCCTACTTTTAAAATTAGGTTCAAATTAAGACATATATAATCCAGTGTCTAGACATATTTAATCTCGTGATTTTTAAAGTGTAAATGGCTTACATAATTTAGATTTTACTTTGAATTAGCTCGTCAACTGCTTGATGAGTTTAAAACGATGATACTTAATTTTAATTAACTTAATTTTTAATATTTTTCATTTTTCTGTGTTTAAGGTATTACAACATGGTCAGAATGTTCTAATTATGGTCCTCCCAAGACAGCAATCAAAATGACCCTAGAATTGACTTTCAGAGCAGATGCAGTGTGTGTACTTGGTTTGCTTCTTGTTGGAAGGCACCGAAAAGAAGTAAATATAAAAATTTCATTATGTATTTATTTTTACTTGATTTTTAATAGTCTCGGTTATGCCATTTTGTTTTAATTCCCAAATTGTTGCTTTCCATAGTAAGATATATAAATATGCTGTACAAGTATATGATTTTTATGCACAGCTTACACTTGTTATATTCCTCTGAACCTGTGCCAACAAATTGATGTTGAGTACCAATAAGAATTAATGTGCACCAGCTTCTCATGCACAATAACCAGCCATCATTAACCCAAGTTAAAAGTAGTTGTCAAGAAAAGTGGACTTGCCTCCAACCAGCTACAATCTATTAGTGCTTTTTATCATGATACAGATTGTTTTGCATATTTTAGGAATTGTTTCTCTTGACAAATCTAACTGGTAGAATGTTAGTGGAACATTTAAAAGCCTTAATTATGTGTGTAATTGTTATGAATTGGATGTTTTTAAAGGATTGTCATCGAATTAAAGACATATTTCAAGCATTCTTAACTTGAGGAATTCTTGGTACTTTTAATTTCTTGATCTAAATTGTATGCATTTTCTTTTTCCTTAACATTATTACTTATTATTTTTAGGTACAAAAGGAATTGGCTGAATTAAAATTGATTCCTCAACTATCAGATTTATTTGATCACTTTCTCTGGCGAACTAATGCGTAAGTTTTCTACTAAACATATAACATAATGTTAGTTTTAATTCATAATTTCAAATAATAAGAAAATAAATCAGACAGTAAATGTAATATTTTCCTTATTTCATAGTTAAATGCTTTTATCTGATTTTTGATATTAATGAAGATTTTTTTAACAGAATTAAAATTTTCCTTTCAAGCAGGCGGGAATATACTAGGCTTCCTGGTCATAACAGTTCATGTGAATGCAGTCCAGTAAGTGTTTCAGAAGTCTTTCTTTCTCTCTAGCATTTTTTTTTTGAAAGTATGGAATTGTTTGAAATATTTTAAGTTTTATTCCTGTCCCTAAAAAGTGTGCATGTATGGCATATATGATAAAATTGGACCACTTGGAAATACCATTTATGTAAACCCCTGTTTAACCCCTAAAATAGTATTAAATAAATGATAATAACAGTCTCCTGATTGTTTCTGTCCCTGCAAAGTTGATAATTTATAAAGGGCTTGATTCGATTGAGAATTATTAATACTCAATATCAGTTCATAGGTAGTCAAATAATGCTAAAATCCTGTTACTGGAATACTGTATTCTTCTTATGTACATTAGCTGCTATTTAGAGGTTAATATAAATAAAATGATATATATAATACGCAATTTTAAAAATGTTGCTTTTCAGATTAATAATTAGTAAACAGTTTGATCTCGGTAGCATCAAATGCTGATTTAAATTTCTATGTAGTATCTTAATAGATTAATAGTATACTTATATAGGTCTGATCAGCTGCGGTATCCTAACCGACAGAAGATAGTTTTACTAAAGTAATGTTATGTTTATCTGGATCATCAGTATAATTTTATATTTTTTATTTAAAATTTTAAGCTTACAGAATTTTTATTAATACTTACTTATTAACATCTATAACATTCACTATTTTTATTTATTTAGAATTGTTTGAATTGAAAATAACCTTTGTGTTTTTCTTATATGGATTTTTTCTGACATAAGGGACTTGGCTTTTGTAGTTTATCCTGTTCTATATCATAGATCACTGGATTCTTCTAAAATGCAATATCATATTTAGTAAAATTATTTAAATTATAATCATATCATTCATCGATTTTTCAAACTTAAAAATTAGTTTCTCTCGTGTTCTTTTGCAGGAAGTTGCTTTGAAAATACAAGTCTTGAGATTAATTCACAGTTTTTGTGACCATTCAGAGTATGTATTAAAATTTTTATGCATATTTAGGTTTAAAATCAAAAATTAAAAAGTTTATATTTAGCTTTAGTATACTATATCTTAAAAATAGTTGAATCAGCATTTTGAAGAAGGAAACAATCCCCAAAACTGTTTTTTGGGGGAATTAAAAAAAAACTTCACTTTTCAAAATACATTTTTATCATTTTATCTTAACTCTATCAATACGGGACTGTCCCTTCAAGCAAAAGATGATAGCCGTCCGAATGTCGCTCTGAATTTGGTTCACTTGGTGACATTTGCGCCAAATCGCTTCGCTTGGCTCGCATTTGGTTCACAATTGGCGACATTTGCGCCCAGCTAACGGAAAAGTGCCAGAAAAAAATAGTAAATGTAAAATAAATAAATATTCAATTCCAAAATTGAGTACAAAAAAAGAACCTTTTAAACCAAAACTAAACTATTCTAAATTGTTCTGCCTGCATGAATGAAATATAAAGAAAGTAAACTCTATTTAATATTAATGGAGTTGGAAGTCCATCCATGAATCAACATAAAATATAAAAAAAAAGAGAATGCTTTGAAGATATTATAATTTACCAAAAAGATTCAGTGTTTCCTCAGAGAAAAAAAAGCAAACAAAAAAAATGCTGAAAGATTATGTTAATGAAAGAATCGAAACAGTATTCCCCCCCCCCCATGTATGCTAATTTATAGACATAGTCTGGATCTCCCCCTCTTTGGCACATAACCAAACCATGTCACTTCAACATCTGGCCTTTTATATATATTAATTATACTTTTTATCAGTGACTGTTTTTTAAATGATTAATCTCTACATTCTTTTTTAAAGATGTTTTTTATTAAATGCTGATTTCATTAAAAAGATTGCTCTTACAGTGATGAATGTATCTTGTGAACATATTTAACTAAATACATAATTACTTTTCCTTACTTGAATATTTTAATCAAAATTTATTTAACTTTGGATAAAAAAAGTATAATTTTTTTTCTCTTTTGTAGCTTTTCTGTTTTCATCTAGGAGTAAAATTTATTAGAAGAGTAGGTTCCTTAATTTGTCCATTGTTCTATAGGGTTATATATAGTGCCCCATTTTTAGACTATGATATAAGAAATGTAGGAATTTAGAGACTGGGCATCTTAATTCTGAATTGCAATTATATATTGAAATGTCAGCATCCAAGCAATAGACTCAGTCTTCAAACACTTGCACACTATACTCATTAGACATTTTGGTATCAGCCCCAACAAGGTTTAGAGCAAGAGCAGCAGCTTCATGTGCATAACAGCATTAGAACATGAATATGCAGTTCTCTGACCATGAATCCTGTGATTGTGCCTGAGTTTGCATTTATTATAAGATGATTCAACTGAATTTTTCCTCTTCAGTCTTCCTCGTTTACCTTCTACATGTAAAATTCTACCATCCTAGTTCAATGCTTGGTTATGTATATTATATCAAACTCATTGCAGTTCTGGTAGAATTGGTGTAGGAGACATATATGTTCAAGAGGAAACACAAGCAAGATTTTTGAAATCCATCCCCTTTGTTATTTTACATCATCTGGGTAATATTTTTATTAAAAAAGGCATTTTTTAAAAAATTGTCTTTTCTTTAGACTCTTTCTAGTACATGTTTTATTGTACCTTAATTTCCTGGAAAACTACACGTGGACAATTCCCAGATCTGTTTCCCAATTACATTGTCTATTATACATTAAAAACTAAATCCTCTAAGAAAGCTGTGTTTTTATGCATTCCCCTTTTCTTTTAAAAAAAGTACTAATAATCGCTATCAAGAAGTTTGAAAAACTTAAAATGAGTTTATCCTAATCTTTATTAAGTTAAAATTTAATAGCTTATTATTTCACAGACTGAACTGAAATTCAATTATTTTGAACATTTATTTTCTTTTTATAGTTATAAACATGTTATGTTGTCTTGGAGTGAATATAGTGAAATTACAGCTCTTGAAGGTAAATATGAATTTTCATTTTTGAAGAAATCTAATTAATAGGTAGATTTCATTTACAATGAACAAGTAGAAACAGATAATTTTTTTTTTGTCTATAAATTTGTTGTGCTTTTATCACATTTTTAGAAGAATGAAAAAATATTTTTTTTTCCTTATGTTTATTGATGTTTAAAATTAATCAATGAATGTGGTGTAGATACAAATTCATTGTGCAGTCATTAAACATTAAAATCTGGATTGCAAGTTGTTTTACATCATATTCTTATGCTTAACTCTGAATTTTAGTTTAATTTTCCTAATGAAAGGAATAATTTATTTTTTGATTACAATCTTTATCAAGCATCGTACAACTTTTGTTGGGTTGTATGATAAAATATTTAGTTTTTGATTTGCTTTGTGTATATGTGTATTCTATGTTTTTTAAAATTAACTGTTTACATTTTGTTACTCATTATAGAAAGATCCGAAGCTGATTTTCCTACTTGGTATGTAAAATTTTTCAAATTCATGTTGATTAAATATATGCATGCAAATTCTCATCAAATTTAAGATAAAACACATAGATAAAGATTGAAAATTGATTCTGTATATAATATTGCTATCATAAGGCAGGAGCTTCAATCAGACTGTTAAAAGTTTTATGTATTGTATTCTTTCTAAATAATAAACATGAAATAAAAGGAATTGGAACAAGAGAAATAGAAGTAAGAAGTATTTTTCTCTGTTAGTAATTTATTGATTTTCCTGATATCCAATTGTTCATTTTTATTCAGTGTAAAAAAAAAAAGTGTGTCAATTTCACTTTTCTTGTGCATTTTCTGTGACCCTTAAAAACACTAAAATTTTTTTTATATAATGTTCTGTTCTTTTATTGGCTGTAATTGATAAATATAATTTTAAAAAGTCATCTTAGAGGTAGGTATTTGATTGCATTTTGATATTTTTGGATAAACCAATTAAAAAATTTAGTCGCAAATTTTGTGACTTGTGCCATTTTCCTGTGCAAGGCAAAACATTTGCTTAAAAGAAAAAGCGATTTGAATTTTTACTGAAATTCAAACAAAATTCAATGATGATAGTGGGAAAACAGACATCTAAAATGCGAAGGTGTTTAAATAATATTTTAATTTAATGATGTTTTTTTAATCTATATATACAGGAGTCCATTCTGATTGTGGAGCAATAGCTTATTTTTAAATTGTTAGACATAGGTCTGTACTTCCAGTTTAAAAAAAAAAAAAATGCTTTAAATGAAGCAAAGAATTTTTTTTATGCTGTTTGAGTCAATAAATGTACTGCTGAAAAGAATTACTATGTCTAAATTTTAATATGAATTATGAATAAATGTGTTATTAGGCCTTGGGTTTCTGCAATTACATCACATGAGGAGGTATTAAAGCTCCTTGAAAAGACTTATTTGCTATACCTACTTATTTGCTTAGAAGGGATTTATTTGTGTTAGTTGTGTATAAACATGCTTTAAATACAGGGATAAAAGGAGTGGGATTTTGATTTTTTAGAATTTTGTTTAGCCCGCAGGGTGCGTAGCATCTTGAAAAGTGATTAAAAAATTTGAAAACCATTTTTAAGCGCCATAAAAGTACTTAATTTTGAGAAAAAATGTCCTTAAAAAGTGCTTAATTTTCTCAAAGTGCAAAGAAAACATTCTTTTTTTTTTTTTTAAACTTCCCCAGACGTTGAACATGATAAATTGAAAGCATAGTCATAAATCTTTGTTTACTGGGTGTATCAAGAAAGAAAAGGAAAAAAAAAAACGATGAAAGGAAAGAATTAGGTGTGAGATAGATCCAGGGGTGTCAACACATGTTAAGATAATGTCTTATAGTCCAGTCAGGAGGTTAAAATGGGGGGGTGAAGAAAAAGCCTTAAATCATGATATTTTGAAAATTGGCACATGTATTCATGAGGCTCTGATGAACATACTAAAGTCCCTGTCCTGGGGAGCTTGCATCGGCATCTTGGATTTCACACCCCTTTTAGTTTTTCTTGAACATCTCTAAAACTGTTCAGTTTTCAAATTATAATTGATTTAACAAATTAAAGAGCATAAAATTCCCTAAAAATGCATGCTTTTATTTTTCCTCGAGCTTTAATAGTTTCTGAGATAATGGGTCTCAAATTTTGCCGCCATCTTGGATTTCATCCCCTTTTTTTAATTTTTTAAAAATTTTTTTGAAAACTATTCAATTTTCAAATCTTATTTGATTTTACAAATTAAGGAGCGTACAATTCGCTACAATTGCATACTTTTATTTGTCTTCTAGCTTTAATAGTCTTTGAGATAATTGGTCTCAAAACTGGATGAATTTGTAAAAACTCTTAGTCGATAGTCCAGTCAACGCAGGGGTTGAAAAAAAAAATATGAAATCTTATAGTTTTGAAAATTGTATCAATTATAGTTACCTATAATTTGTAAACATATTCGCGAGAGGGTTCTGTTGAACATACTAGAAGTCCGCGGTCCTGGGGGACATTCGCTGCCACCTTTGATGTCATCTCCCCTTTTTTAGTTTTTCTTGAATATCTTAAAAACTATTCAGTTTTCAAATTGCAGGTGACTTAAATATGCACCACCGTGTATTGAATACTGGAATGATTATCACGAAGGGGCAAATTAACTGGTAATTTGTTAATTTTAAGAAATGTTGAAAAATGTTGCGCATTTCTGTTGTTAATCTTATAAAAGTTGACTTAATTTTTGGTAATGACAATTTGCATTATCATTTTTATTTCTTTGTCAAATCAGAAAGGCATCCTTTGTTTTACAACAGAAGGTGTTGTGAAAATATAGAAATAAATATTAAAATTTTAAAAATACATATTTAAAAAATATATATATTTTTAAAATTTTTCAATAAATCTATGCGTTATTATAAAACAAAAATCATCCTATGCTTCGAAAATACATGGGTCTATGTACATGCATGTACGAAGGTGCTCAATTTTTTTGGCTATTGTGCCTAAAAAGTCCTTAAAAGGGCTTACTTTTTGCAGCAATTTCTTGCTACGCACCTTGTAACAGCCAACTTAACTTAAAATTTAGATTTCAGTAAATTTCTTTTGAATTATTTTAAAAATGCCAAGAATTAAGATAACTGTTAAATAAAATTAAATTCTGAATTTTTTTAGAAAAATTAGTAGAAAATCCTTTTTAAAAAACTTTTTTATAGATATATATTAAAAGATATTTAAAGTATACTAAAATTTCTAAAAATAATGACTTTTGAATTCCTTGCATTACCTTGAAAAGACAAAGAAAAAAAAAATTAAATGATACTACTTCTATGATAATCTTGCGAATTTTTAAATTGGAGTTGCATTTACCCCTATTTAAACAGTTATTGCTCAGTCAATTTTAGTCATAAAACAATAGATCCTTTTTTTATTACTTTTGCTAGTGTGTCAAGACTTTTATTAGATATGATGAATAGGACAAGCAACTAAAAATTTAGACTTGGTAATTTTTTTTCAGCTGTACATTTATTGGTTCAAACAGGATAAAAAATAATTCTTTATTTTCATTTAAAGGATTTTTTTCAGTTGGATTTATTTGACTATCTCTGGCAGTATAGCAATTAGCTATGGTCCACGATTAGAATGGACACTCTGTGTATAGCAAAAATTTGGAGTGGTTATACAATTAGAGCACTTTATTTTCAGTATAATCTGTATTAAAATTTCTGCATTTTATAAAGATGCATCGAAATCATATCAAGTCGCTAATTTATTGAAATTGCAAACCTTTCAGAATTATTTCTGGAAATGTTTTTTGTTGATGGCCATACTGTATAGGACTGCATGTTGATTATATTAATATGTATATGTAGGCTTAGACGTGGTGCAATGTGCATTGGAAATAATGGACTTTTAAGCAAGATTGTTGAAGTTATTAAAAAAGAAACAGGAGCTTCTACTTTCAGGTAATTTTTTTTACCATATATTTTTTAAAATTATTTTTCTTGTTCATAAGTTGCAAAGATTTAAGTATTTTTTAAGAATTTCTATAGCTTTGCTTTAGTTTCTGTAGCAAAGAAATTTTATGCATTTTATCATTATAAATTTAAAATGTGCATGTTTATTTTCATAATGAGATAATGTAGAGAACAGAAAGACCTTATTTAGCTCCCCTCCCCCAAGAAATAAAAGATCGCATTTTTGCCCCAAAAGTTGAAACAAAATATTGTATATGTATATACAATATTTTATTAATATAAATATCTTTTTGCAATATCTTTAATATAGATTCTGTGAATAGATTGTCTGCATAGATTGTCTGCCTGATAATAAAAGAGCGTAATAAAAATCATAAAAATATTACTCAATTATTCAGAATATCTAAATTTATTTAATGTACACAGTAGACTCCCAACTATTCAGTTTAAGATGGTGGAAGGGCAGATCAGATAATTAGATAACCATATAGGCCAGTGTTCTATAAATGCTCACTTCTTGCCCTATCCATACCATTAAAAACACCTTTTTTTTAATACCAAAACCACTCTTATATATATATATATTTTCTGTCCTTTTACTTCAGACTAGTTCTTTGTTTGTTATATACTGTATGTTTTAAAATTTTATAAGAGTAAAAAGTTTAGGGGGGGGGGGCGGGCGTAACTGGTCAATTTTTTTATTAGAAGCGCTGACAAGAAAGGCATATGTTTTGCTGCATAAATTACCACTTCTGTTGAACGGTGGGAAAATATTGATAGTGTTGTTACGAGAATTAAAAATATGGGCAAACTAGAAAAAGAAAAGAGAAAATATTGATGCCCACATGCTGTTAGGACAAACCAGTTAGGCTAACTGGGTAGCTCGTATGCCAATATGAACAAACTGGTTAAAGAGTTAAGGATAAAAATATTGTACACATTTTGAAGATAGATTATATAATGTCTAACTTAATTTCAGGAAACATAAAATCATGTGCACTGTACAGTATGAATACTGGAGGATAGTTCAGAGGGTTAAATAAGAGCATTGGAATATTAATTAAATTTATTGTAAACAAAAACATGAGCGATCAAGGCACAATTTAAAATAAATTTTAATTTAGTAATGTTTAAAGACAGACGATTTTCATTCCCAAGGGGGATTATGACACAGGGGTCCGTTTGCATAGGCGATCCGAGCGAGGATGAACTCTAGTCAACTTTGCACCCTTAAGGACACAAAGTTCATTAAACTCTGCACTCTCAAATGGCGCGAAACTCCACGGCGAATGGAAGGACGTGTAGGCGTCAACATCCCGGCTGGCATTGAAATATACATATTTCAATAAAAACAATCTACAATAAATAGTAATTCTTATAGCAAAAAAAACATCATTTACACATTCAACAGTGTTAAAATAATAAGTTCAGTTATTAGCAATATTCAAATGAAACACAATTCATATCCAACTAAAAATAAGACGAATTTTTTTAAAAAGAACATTTCAATATTATAGTATTCAATAATGAATATTGTACACACACAATAGTTTACGTAAATGCACATTTCAAGAGAATGGAATAATAAATACAAAATGGCATTTTTTTTTTCCCCCCTCTTAACTACTGTTCAATTGGAAGTACATACAATCTGGAAACATGCATCTTGAATATTCCTGTCTTAGTTTTAATATCAACTACCCTTATAATATTATCTTTCCCAGGATAGAGTTAACTATGCAACCTAAGGGATAATTAGGGGCAGGAACATTGTCTTCTTTAATTAAAACCATATCGCCAATTTTAATGTTGTCCTTTTTGAACATCCATTGTTGCTGCAAGTTATTTAAATAATTTTTACTCCACTGTTTCCAAAATGTTTGAACTTTCTTGGTTAATAATTGCTACCTATTAAGACGATTATCATTTAATTCTGTTATCAAAGGTTCTGGAATAACCATAATGGGCCGACCAATTAAGAAATGACCAGAAGTCAAGATTTCTAGATTTTCCACTTCAGAGGAAAGTGGGGTAAGGGGTCGAGAATTAAGTAATCCTTCAATTTGAATTAAGATTGTTAGAAATTCCTCAAAAGTGAGACAAGTATTACTTTCAACTCATTTAAAGTAGAATTTAAATGATTTAACACTAACTTCCCAAAGACCACCGTGATGAGATGCTCTGGAGGGGAATGTGGCTCCAGGTTATTTCTTCGTCAGATAGAAAGTTTTGAAATACAGCGTCTTATTGCTCCATTAGTTTAAAGGACGATTGATTTCATTTTTCGTTCCTACAAAATTCGTAGCATTATCCAAACGTATTTTTCTACACTTGCCTCTCCTAGCCCCATAATCGTTTTAAAGCTGCAATAAGAGCTTCAGAAGAGAGATCAGATGCTAATTCAAGATGAATGGCTTTCGTAGAGAGACGTCTAATAATGCAAACATATATTTTAGTAGGAGGGTCCTGCTTGCATAACTTAGTTTTGATATAGAATGCCCAGCAAAATCTATGCCAACAGAGTTAAATACAAAATTAGGATTAACTCTGTCCTCTGGTAAGTCTCCCATTTTTTTGACTGCTTATTTTAGGATTAGCTTTGAAGCAAGTTACACAACTGTACACAATCTTTCTGCATAGATTTTGCCCATTCGTTGGCCAAAATTTCTGTCTAATATTATACAACAAGGCTTGAGGTCCTGAATGAAATTGAATTTTATGATAATACTGAATTATCATATCTATAACCTTATTCTTGGCAGGCATGGTATGTTTAGTGCTGTAGGAAAGAATTGAGTTGCTTAACCTACCACCTACCCTCAGGATTCCTTGTGAATTTAGAAAAGGGGAAACACTCTTTAACTTAGAATTTGGAGTCACATTACCACACTGTTCAAGGCTGTGAATTTCATTGCCAAAGGTTCTTACTTGCACTTCTCTCAAAATATAATTTTCAGCGTTTTGCTGTTCTGTTTTACTTGGAGCTCCACTTTCCTTTGAGTTCTTTTTACATGCATTTATAAATCTGAAAATCAAACTTGTGATATAGTTCAGCAACGGATTCCAAGACTACCACTTTTGGACGATTTTACACTGCAAAGGGGTGTTGGGCAATGAGTCATACAAGCACATTTCCAGAGTTCTTTGTTAGATCACGCTCAGTAAAATGTAAACATCACTCTTCCATTCTTCACTTTCCCCCTATTTTGATGAGCATAACTCTGCCCGGCGCATGTGCAAAAGCACGGAGGGTTTCCGAATCCGTTGCTTTACAATACGTATTAATTTTTGAAAATTATTGGAAATACAAATTACATCAAGTAAAACTTAAGTTTTCACAGTTAAACACACTGAGTTCTTAGATTTGAATTCTGATAAATAATTTTTATCAGACTGGTTTAGTTCAACTTCAGAGTTCAAGGAATTGAAAGAATCAGGTCCCTGAAACCAAAATTGATTATTCACAAGAAGCTGGGCGTCTACTCCTCTAGAAAGGAGGTCTGTCGGATTTTTTTTTTTGAAGTGATGTGAGCCTAATGATACTCCTTAGTAAGCTCTTGTATCTGAACTACTCATTGCTCACAAAGGTTTTTAAAAGATGAGGAGTATCAATCCACAATAAGGCTAAAGTGGAATCAGTCCAGAGAAGGATTTGATCTATTTTTAATTTCAGTGCATTAAGCACTTTTCTTGTGAGCTGGGCTAGCAGTAGACAGGCTGCTAACTCCAATCTCAATATGATGACACTTTTAATGGGTGCCACTCTAGATTTATTGCAAAGAAGAAATATGTTATTATCAGATGAATCAGACACTGATAGTAGGTATATCACTGCACTATATGCCTTTTCCGAGGCATCAGAAAACACATGTAGGATAATTTGCTTGGGATTTGGTTGAAGCACAAATCTTGGTATTTTTGTATTTCACATAGCTCAGATTGGCAGTGAATGAAGACCAGTTCTGAGCAATGTCTGAGGGCAGTTTTCTGACTCCAGTCGACCTGAAGCAGCCACAGATGTAGAAATATTTTGACCTTGCTAATTACAGGACCAATAAGTCCGAGTGGATCAAAGAGTCTAGCTATCTGAGACAGAACGTCTCTTTTTGTAAACTCAGTAGTGGAACTAGTAGAAATATCGAATAAGAAGGCATCTTCACGATTGTTCCGCATCATTCTTAGAGTTTTCACTGTTGACTGTTTTTCGCAGTAGTTGAACGAGTAGAGGTTCGATTCACTGCTCGTACTAGAACGCCACTTATGTAGAGTCATGCCACCTCAAAGGAGTAGTTCTCTGTGTTCTTTCTTCAGTGCCATAAATTGGTTTATATCGGACGCACTGGATAGACAGTCATCCATGTAGAAATCCTCTAGGAGCACTTTTGATGTTATGGGAAAGTTTTCCCTCTCCTCTTTAGCAAGTTGTTGAAGAGCCCTTGTTGCTAGGAAAGGAGCACTCGTTGTGCCGTACGTCACAGTCTTTAAGGCAAACACTTTGATATTCTCTTCAGGTCTTTCCATAATATTTTTAGATATTTTCTTTGAGAAAGATTGACTCAATTTGTCGAAAAATTTTACTAATGTCCACAGTAAATGCATACTGGTGTTTCCTAAATTTTGTAAGAATGGAAAATAAGTCGTCCTGTAGGACACCACCAGCGTACAATAGGTCATCTAAAGAGTAACCAGTTGTGGTCTTAGCACTAGCATCAAAGACTACTCTAAGTTTAGTAGTGATGCTTGATGGACGTAAGACCCCTTGGTGAGGCAAGAAATAACCGCCATTACTGTTGTTACAGTTGGTTATTTCTTCCATGTGATTTAGATTCTTATATTCTTGTAAGAATTCAGAGTATAAGAATTTCAATGTTGGATCCCGATTTAATCATTTCCATAAGCTATCGATCCTTTTAGAGGCCATTTGATAGGAATCACCCAAACTAATTTTTCAATCTGAGGTTTAAAGGGCATTTGTATTGTATATCTTCCCTCAGAATTTCGATAATGAGTTTTCTCATAGTGGTCATTACAATAATTTTGTTCCTCACTAATTGGGGAACTATCACACGTCGCATTTTCTATTACCCAAAATGGCCTTAATGTTTTATCTAAGGTGTTCATACCTCTGGACAAAAAACATTGACTAGTTTCATTATTAATTTGGAAAATATGTTCTGTGCTATCAGCAACTATATATCCAAAACAAATATCTTGAAGAATTAAACTACTATCATTTAGACGAATTTTATTGTAAACAATATCGAAGTTCAGAGTAGAAAATGAACCTATGGACGAAAACCAAAAAAACATTACAATTTTTAATTTTTTGCAAGAATTCAAATTTAAATGAATTATAAAGCCAAAAATATCAATGAAACTTAAATAAATTTTGAATTTTAGTTTTGAGTATATTTAAAGCCTCAAAATAAAATAGAATTTTAAAAGTTATTCGTTTACAACAGAAAAAAATCAAAGAAAAAATAATTAGAAGCTAGAACTATCTAGGAAACTAAAAAGAAAAAAAAAATCAAATTTAATTTATTTGAAACTGAACTTAAACTTAAAAGAATCCAAATAAATTTTTAAGTTATTCGTTTTTAAGTAAAATTTAGATTTAAAGAAAAATATTCAGGGAAAATGATCATGAAGCCTGGGATATCAATGAAACTCAAATAAAAGTGTCTTTATTTGCAAAGAAATCTAAATTTGGAAGGCGACTGGTTTTTAAGCAAAATTCAGATTTTAAAAAAAATCAGGGATGAACAAATATGAAACAAGAAATAACTCAATTGAAACTCAAATTGAATTCAAAATTCGTTTATTTGCAAATAAATTTAAATTTTAATAAAACAAAATGTAAAATTTGTTAAGTAAAATTCATATTTAAAAATAAAAATTAGTAAAAAAATAGTGATGTAAATTAATTTTAGGCCTCTTGAGGGTCAATTGAAGATCCTCTTCCGGGCAGAAGTCCCCTTCTAACATCATACGAAAACTTGGAGGATTTACTACAACTTAAGTGTGAGTGGCAGAATTTCAGATTTTGCACCAGACAATGCAACTACATTCATCAAATCGAAAACGTAAAAAAAAGTAATTTCATTCAAGTCTGCAGAAGTCCCCTTTTAAAATCTAATGGTTCACATGCAGTGTTTTTCCATTTATTTATTTAACGGAAGCTGGTATTTCTTTTTTAGAGAGCTTATGTGTTTGGATTTATTAATATCGGAAAAAAATCGTTTTCTTTCCACTTTTGTATTAAGGTGTTTAACTTCGTAATGTTTGTTGGTGAAAGTAAGTGTCAATTTTTGTTGAACTACACACTGTTTTGTTGTTCTACACACTGATGAAATAGAGATCAGGTAGCAGGGCAGAGGAAATCCGCATTTTGCATGTCTCAACTTGTGTAATGCATACACCATAAAGGAGGATTGTGATAGATGGCCACTTGCAATGTCTTGGCAGAGTAAATTATTTCTCATTTTACTATGGAGATTTTTTTTTTTTTTTAACTCTGATAGATCACAATTCATATTATCAAGAGTCTACTATATTTAAATGCATTTTGTTTATTAATGATTTTTATTTCATACAATTAATAATTGTATCAATTAATAGTTTGTCTCTAGTGAGGAAATTGCTTGTTTTGTGTCTTCATATATTTATATGTTATATTTCTTTCGTTATATTCTTAATGAAATGGTTTCTCTAGGTTTTGGCTCTCCAGGGCTATAGAGAGCTATTTACGTGGTAGTTTTTCAAGTGCCGATCAGGATTTCCTTCTAAGAAGGAATTTATTACAAGTAAGTATTTTTGTGAAATTGTCAGTTTAAAGTTTTTATGTCAAAGATTTTATGTAGTTTAGCCTGTCATATTATATTTTTTTTATTTAACCTTCCATGGGACATGCTTATGCAGGAGATATTTTTATTGTACAAATAAATGCAACTTTTATTTATGTAATCTATATTTATTAGCTTTATGCTAAACAAAGATTATATAAATAAAAATTGCACTTAAATTTGTAAAAGAACAATATAAGTATGTAATAGGATGCACAATATAAGTATCTTCTGCATATTTGTGCCTGCTGGAAGGTTAATGTTTTTTTTTAATCTCTTGAATAATCTAAATTTTCAGTTATGGTTTGTAAATGTCTTTCTAAATCCATAAAATGTTAAAACACTTGATTATATTTAAAGGTGCCGTTGATGGGGCTACTGTTAAATAATGGGAATTAATATGATAAGGGTAACCATTCAATAAGGGTTTTGTGATAAATGCTATTTCTATATATATTGATCTCGGGTTTTTCCTGTAGTTACTTTGAAGAAACATGAAACCTTTTTATTTTTACATATCGACTGTAAAAATATCCTATTTCTCAAATTTTTATATAATGTTTAAAGATTAATGTTATGCAACAGAGAATATTAAATAGGCTTGAATGTTGCTAACTTAAATGATGTGCTTACTATAAAGTATTTATTCTCTGTAAATGAACATATCTGCGAAGTGTTTATGTCAGAAAATTCTTCTCGACATCCTAATTAGAGAAATTTGACCTTATTTTAGAGATAATTTATTGAATAGCTGGACAGTTTAACCAAAATCCTGACATTCCATGAGCCATTGTCTTTTTTTAGTGCTTATTTGTTTCTAATACTTGTTATTATGCATACTTCAGTTTTATTCTAATACTTTAAGGGTAAAATGAAAAATCATTGTCTATATCAAAAATGTTTTGCTTTTCATACTGGATTTTCAGCTGATAGCAAATACAAAGAGTGTTCTCACATTTTTAGAATGATTTTGTTTCACTGTAGGGGAAATTTGTTTGCTTGGAAAAATTCATTTTCATAACAATTACATTTTTAAAGCTGTGATTTATCATTTGCAACATAAAATTTTTGTTTACAAGCAAAATGGCGCTTTTAAAGAAGCGATGGATGGCAGCCTACGTTTTTTTTCCTTCCCAAAGAGAGTTAATCTTATTCAGTTATTTAAAAACACTGGTGAAAGCCAAGGTTTTTTCATATCTAAAGCCATAATAGGTAATATTGTTAATAAGGAAAGAAGATATCGTCCAAGTTTGGTTTCAAGTGGAAAACTGTTCCAAATATGTATCCAAGGAAAAAACTTTGTTCTTCGAATATTACAAAGTTGAAATCTAAAATGTTATGAGAAAATCCTTCTAGTCAAAGATTTGTTGCAAAAATCGTTAAAATGCTTAGTATCAACTGTAAACAAAATTATCAACACTGATTGGAATCCCAAAAAGGTAAAAAAAAAAAAAAAATACAATTTTCATCATCTTTCTCCAATCATTGAACACAGAATTCTTTATAAAAAGCATTTATCGGGACAAAAATTGAAAAAATGTTGTAACAATAGATGAAGCTTGAGTCTATTTAAATGACTGCAAGAAAAAAAATTTAATTTATTATCATCAAAGAGGGGAAAAAAAATCTTAAAACATGGTTCAATGAATCTAAAGAAAGTTTTCCTAAGGAAATAATGATTGTTGCTGATTTTTCATATAATGGCAAAATAAAAGTAAAGAGAATGGATAAAAATGTTAAGATCAAATCCATATACTATTAGGAGTATATTTTATGTACAATCTTCAAATAGGGAATAACATCTCTTAATCCACAATGCCATCAATCAGTAGAACTGCACTAAAATAAAGCAAGCAGCCGCACAATCCACTGTTAATTTCTTGGGAAAAATAGAAAAAGTAGTGGGTATTAAGACTATAACCTTCACTGATATTCCTGGTAAATAGTTCTGTATCACCTACGAGTTTTTGAGATTTTGGTCTTTTAAAAACAGCATTATCCAAATGGCAACCTACAACCTTTTCTGGACTTTGGAAAGCTGTTTTTAAAAAATGGGAAAATATACCTCCTCTTTTACCACAAAATCATGATTGTCATGGAAGTTACGATTCAGGAAGATAGTTAAGAATGCAGGCTATCAAACTGAACATTTCAAACCAAAAAAAAAAAAAAAAGGGATGTAAAATAGTTCTTAAAATACCATAAAAATCGTTCGCAGATTTTTAGAACACCCTCTGTATATATAGAAACATAACAATTTCCAGAATTTAAATCCACCCTTCCACAAAAACCCAGCAAGCTAAACTTTTAATTGAGAAACTGAAAAGGTTATCAACTCTTTGGAAATGATGCAGTGAAATATAAATTAATTTTTAATATCTTTTTAATTTAACTTTTTGCTTCATTTATTAAATTGTATGAAAATATGTGTTTCAATGTATGTACAGTCGGAAATTTGGAATCGTCGGGACTTCGGCAATTCCTGATCTTAGATCATTTCAATATTAAGAAGTGAATTTAACATCGTAAAACATATCATTCAATTTAATTTTTTAAAAAATTATGTATTGCTTGTTTTCTTTGATTTATAAACATAATTAATATTATTTCTTATTAATTTTAACATTTTTACAAAACATTTCGTGTAAAGTGAGTTGCTTCATTAGTTTTGGTTTTTGATTAAGTAACTTCTCTTTTATTTTATGTATTGCCATTATGTCTGGCTCCGAAATAAAGTCTCTTTGCTCAAGACCTTTTATTGCAGTCTACACACTTCCTTCAATGTCAATTGGCATTTTATCTTCTGCTTGTGTTTCTTCTTCACTTTCCTCGCTATCGGATACTGACGTTTTGGAATTAGGTAAGAGGTATTGTAACTCCACGATTCGTTACAATAGCCCCTCCGCAATACCTTCATCGCACATCGTTGCGCACGCGATTAAATCCTTTCCCTCCCCAGATGTTTATGACAGGTTTCTGCTGACTCTGGGCGCCGATCTGTTAAATAAAAGTTAGGATTTTTTTTGGAGGGTAGGTACAGAATGAAAAAGTTTCAGATTTTGGATGTCTGGATTTGTGATGTTTTACTGTATATCACGTTCATTGTGAATGATATGAAATTATGGCTGACTTTTACACTTGGGAGTTTTCCAAATTTTTGAAATAGGGTCAGTCATCCCTGATAACTGTACTTATTTTTTTCAGTGTGCTGTATTGTTTGTAAACAAATTATGTATTTTATTCTTGCTTATAATAATTATTTGTTATTCTATAAATTTTTCATTTTTTTATTTCTGATATTTTAAATGTTATATTTTTAGCATGTCATTCAGAATCTTATTACCAGCAATATCAGACACAAGGAAGTATTGCAAAGTAGTTTTGATCTTCTAGGAGAACTTGTAAAATTCAATGTTTCTGCATTTGTTGAACTCAATACCCAAATGCACAATTCCACGAGGGTAATGATAATACCTATTTTTGTCCCTTGAATTTTTACACGATACAATTCTTTTGTAAATTATAATGAGATTTTTAAGTTCTTTTGAAGTGTGTTATAAAAAAGAACAGGCCATTCATTATATGGCCTATATAATAGCTTATATAGGTCATATAATGATTTATTATTATTATACTTATATTTTGTTATGTTTCAAATCTATCTGATTTTTGTCTTATTTTAAAATTGTATGCGTAAAATTATTTGGCATGTTTGTTAAAATTATAATAGTTTTTAAATCGCAGTTATTATTATGCTATTTAGTGATTTGAGTATTTTATTAGAAACATTCACACAATAATATTATTTAAACATTTTTTAACATACTTAAAATGATATTCAAGAGTCCTGCTTTTTGTAGTAAAGATTTTGTACTAGATTGATATTTATAAATTGTGAGAAAGTAGAATAATTTTGTTCATTCATTTTTATGTTTCATTTTTATAAAATTATATATGCATTAATTTAGTCCATTTCAATAAAATCTTGAATGTGTAGATTGGAGTTAATGATTCCTAAAGCAAAGCATTTTTAAATTTATGATTTTTATAGACATGCAACTATGTATTATTTTAAAAGCCTTGCATCTGTTCTGTTCATTGTGCTATACACCTGTCCCATTCTCTGTCTGTCATCTCACTTAGAATTTGAGCTTTAATCTGAAATGGGAAACTTTCTTACCGCATCGAAGCATGGTCATAAAAATATATATAAAGATAATATGGGGAAATTTTTCAGCATTGGTGTTTTTTTTTTTTTTTTTTTTTGTAATTTCAAATATATTTCATCATTTTTTTAATATCTTAGAGGATTTTTGTTTATTGGTTCAATAAAAAATTTAGTGCAAGAAATCGAAACTTCAAAAAGAAAGAGCAATAATATAATTTTTATGCATCCAATTATATTACAGAAAAAAGCAGTACAGTTTAGAAATAATGTACAAACTATAAAATATTTTCATAATTGCTTGCTTTTGAATTTAAACTTTATCTGAAAAGAAAAATTCAAAATTTTATTAAAACCATTACATGAAACTTATTCAAACTTATGAAAAAATAAGCCAAATCTTCATACATTGGTTATCAACAATGGAAGAAAACCTCATGATAAAATATTTGTTGTAACAATAAAAATGACTTGAATTTCATTGCAGCAATGAAAATTGTTATAAAATATGCCTAAAAATATTCTTAAAAATTCATTAAAATTTTGGAAAAAATCGTCTAGCAACTAAATTGGTATTATAGAAAGGAAACTTTTTTGAATGGTATAAAAACCATTTTTATGATTTAATATTTTTCAAACTTATCAAGAAAAAAGTCAAATTTTGCTTAATTTTTAATTGAAATTTTTACCATAATTTTTCAAGGTGCTCATGCCCACCCTTTAGTAAGCCTTTAGAATTAATTTTAAATTTCTTAATTAAGAATTTTTAAGTATCATGAATTTAAACTTTATATGTATTAAATAGTTGAATATATAAAATGTTTGCTACATTAAAATCCATTGAAGGTTGCAATAGTAATTGTTTCTTTCACAGCAAAGGAAACTCTTGGCCTTAATGAACTCTAGTCTTGTCGACTCCAACATGTTTATTAGAAGTCTTATTCTTTCATATGAGCTTTTTGTCTCTTCTGGGGATGAAGATATGAAAGGTATTGATTTGTTTTATAAATTATATATGTATTGAATAGTTTTTATTTTAATTTAGCTCGATTACTTGCCAAAAAATAAAGAGATTGCCTTAAAACTGATCAAAACATTATTTAATTGAAGCTTAGAGCTGAAATTAAACGATTTCTCTATAATATCATGAGCAACCCTACCTTAACCCTCCTGGCAGTAGAAACAGTTTTTTCCATTTTTTCATATTCATTTCAAAAGCAAATAATTGTTTTTCTTTCCTTAAACATCCATATATAAAGTATTCTTAAGATTTATAGAAATATGATTAAATACGCAAAAGTTCATTTCATTTGCTTTAAAAGCTAATTTTTTTTACCCGAAAGATATAAGATTAAAATAATTGGACACTCGGGGTTAAAATAAATTTTTAAAAAAATATTAAAGCAAGTCATTTTATGATCACTTTTTGTTTTCATTGTGCCATAACATAAATCTTCAGTAATAAATTAAGTAAAATATCTTTCAGTATGCGTGAATAAGTACAGAAATTATATTGAAGTTGCAATATTTAAACAAAAAAATGTACTAATTTTTAGTAATTTTTGAAAAAAAATTAAATTATTACCTAGATTTGTGTATTGCTATTTTATAATTATTTTCACATTTACTTTTAAAAAATGTGTTTTGAAGCCTATGAATCTTTCCTTTCTACTTATTTATTATCTGATCAGGACTCAAAAGTACAATATGTTCCAAAATTCTCTTTGTATATCTTGATAATGGGACATCAATCAAACTAGACCTTATACTTAATATGCACTTTTCCACTCGGATTAAAATTTTGAGTGGATATGGTTAGATGGAAGTTATTTTAAAACTTGAAATGCTTTAATGAATGCAGATAAAATGAAATATTGTCTATATTCTCGTTGAACCATTTATGACATTATACTGTGAAAAAATTAAGAGTTTAACTTGTATATCTTTCTCAGATTATTTAATAATATCCTAAAAATTTTGTATTTATTAATTTACAAAACTTTATGAAGATGTAGTAAGCATTTATGAAAGATTTTGTTAATGATGACCAACAAAATTTCTCAATTTTAGTCGACAATTTCTGTGAAACAGTTGCATTACTGATCAAGCAGCACAAAACTAGAAAAAGATGAAAAGTTGTTTTTTTAATACAAATGTTGTCTTCTTATAAATAATATAACATTTACAATGTAGATTTCACTTGAAAATCACTAGTTTATTGTGCTGTTATATTTTGGAACATTAAATGTATATTTCAAATATATTGTAAAAAGTCTTTATTTTGTTAGAGCAATTCATTAGCATACAAAGCATAAAACTTCATATTCTTTTAAATAAAATTTACATAATTTAGGAAGTTCATAATGGTCATTTTTGTCATGTGGCAGGAGCGTTTTAAGTACTTTTGCTAATTTCAATTTTTTTTCTTTTTTCTCATTTAATTGAGTGAGAAACATGTTTAATATGGAATAGTGTTACTTTTTATGTGTCATTATTTTTATTTGTCAATATATATTTTTATAGCATTTGCTGAAGAATGTTGTTATGTATTATGTCATGTGGGAAGTTTGAAAACAAGAATCAACTATTTGCAAAGGCTGCTTTCTCTTATTAACATTCACAATTTGACCCAAGTAATTGTTAAGTATATTTTTTAATATTCATAAAGAACTGTTATGAATCAAATGTTTTATTTTTATCATGTATATTGTTTCTAAATAAGCAGTATGAGTATGAAGTTGAATTAGGACAAATCACTGACTCTGAATCTATAGGAATCAATACGTTGACTGTTTTTAATAATGTTGAATGTAAATAATATTTGAGAAATATTTTGATTAACCTTTAGATTAATATATCTTCTTGGACCGGATTTGGGTAAGAAACAGCAAAATGCTTTTCTTCCTTTTCAAGTCATTCAAAGATGAAATCTGCATCCCTTTTAATTGCCCATGGTAATATTTATGTTTGTCTTTCACCCCAGCAATAAATCTATCCATGTTACATGAAGTTATAAAGTAGGACAGGAAAGTAAAATTTATCCTCACAGTAATTCCAGACCATAGACAAGCCATATAAGGACAGTGACATTTTAATGCTTTAGAGTTACAACCATTGTATTGGAAGCTTTAGACATTTTTGTGGGGGGTGGGGATTACTGGTACAGAATCTGTATTGCACATAAACAAGAAGTTAAAAAAATTTATATTAGATAGTTAAGATCACTTTCAAATATTTACCTAGTATATCAGTCAAATTTATTTGCATGTGCAGAATTTAGAAAATGTCTTGTTTAAAGCTGTATTAAATTATAGATAACAGCATTAAGATCTAAAAAGAATTGAAGATTTCAATAAGAACTTTAGCTATAAGTATATTCCTTATTCAATTATTGTATTTTTTCCAAAAAAATACTGCATAAATATAAAGCTAATAATCATAGTTTCCTTATTGTCTTAAGTGGTCTTTTTAAAGCAAAGGTAAAAAAGATACATAATAAAACAATGGATAAAATCCACATATACATTAATTTTTAAAATCCACTGTTTAGCAAATTTAAATTTAATTCTGAACTTAAAGATGCTTCAAGTATGATATTATCCTTAGAAGGGAGATTTGAAATTCTAATTATTTTTGTAAAAATGTTGGAACTAATAGAAATAATGCTCTATGCCTTAGAATATAGCAATGACATCTATCCTTTTTTGCAAGCACATTTTAACTATAAACCCAGATATTATTGATTACAAAAACTTTTGTAAACTTATGATTAAAGGTACTGAATGTTGCATTATTTTCAAAATATATCTAAAAATTTTTTTTTTTTTTTACTTTTCTAGGCGATTCAGAGTTTTTTTGTCTAAGAATTTATGCTAAATTTGACCCACCTGTATAATCCGTCACTAAATGGAAATGGTCCCTAAATATCAATTTTAAATATTTCATAAGAAATGACTACAGACAAGCCAATTTAAATGACAATTTTAAACTTCCAACTACCAAACTATCAAAGAAAATATCCAAGCTCTGCAAGAACATTTTATTATCACCTCTATTGATAAAGCTTCTGGAAACTGCACAATAATATGCAAACAATTTTATCTGGAGCTATAAGATATGGAATTGACCCATTAACTACCAGATTTTTTTTTCATATAAAGTTACGTTTCTGAATGTTAGCAAACATAGACCATTGAATGTTACAATATAGAATATAATATACGAGTTTTATTGATTTAGAAATCAATCCCCATTTGGGAATCACGGTACATTGCATGTAAAAAATTGCATAATGTTTTTATACGTGCCATGGTTTAACACATTTGACATGTAATCCAACATCACATTTTACACATTGTTTACAAACATTTTTTACAAACTGCACATCCATCTAATGTTTTTTCTAAATAATGCCCTTCAGGATTTTTTCTTGCATCATCTGGCACCCGTTTCTGGGAGCTCGCACTGTACAATGGTCTTGCACTATTTGTCAGGTCAGGCAAAGTATAAACTCAAATAGAATTTTGTAATTTCTCTTCTGAAGTTAAATACTGGCACTTTTTATTAGCAATGCAGTATATTGTATCGGCATTAACTAGAGCCATATCCACAGCATTGGTGAAAATAGGAAAGTACCACTACTTGCCTCTAATTTCTGTTCTATACCTTTTTATATTCCAGTCAAGTTTATCAACACCATCCATGTTCTTATGCAATTTGCTTTGACACAATGCAATGGCTGTGGAATTAACACCTGTTTTTTCTCAGTTCTAGACTATCTTTGCACACGTCCCAAAGGTAGAACTTCCAGATGATTTGATAACATCATTACAATGCTGTTATCTTTCCAAACAAGGTCAATTATTCCATTTAATTCATCATATTTATAAGCGAAAGCTCCACGAAATTCTTTCTTCATTTCCTTATCTGTTTTCGTAAAAAGTTTATTCATCCTATTATATCTCGTCATTCCTGTCACAGGTGTATTTGTCTCTCTTAGATTTTTCATCAAATCAAAACTTTTGAAAAAATTATCAAAATAAAAGCAGTGTTCTTTTGGTTTGTCTATAGTTGCTATCTTATTCAATATAATCGACATTCCTAATACATATGTATCCTTTTCTGAATTACTTAGCTGACCGTCATAGATTTCAGCATTATAGCAATATCCTGTCACACCACAACACATTGCTTGAAACCAAAGCGAATGGGTTTGCCTCTAATAAATTGCTTCAGAAAATGACCATAATAGCACATCATTTGTTCATTAATACACAAATTATACATAAACTCCGAATTGCATTGGTTTTTTTAGCTCATTTAAAATTGGTTGTATTTTGAATAAACTGTCCTTGTTTCCATTTATTATTGAGATACCTGGTATTCTTCCCCCACCCCACCCCACCCATCCCCATTTTATATATATTTTTTTTTATCAGTGGACACATTCCACACTTTACTGAAAAAAAAACAACCCTTTATAGAAATGTTCCAAAAACGTGTTGCACCAGAGGAAGCGAAAGTTCTATTCGTACCTCCAATAGTGAACCATTTTACATAACATCAACCGTGAGCCCCAGATGGGAATCATTGTATTTTGCAGGGGGTCAAGCTATGAAGTAAACAATTTGCTCAATTTTGATGCTATGCTATTCAGAACACATATACACATAACCTCTATAATAAAAAATAATTCATTTCAATATTGTTATTAGATATTCACTTAGCAAATAGATAAATGTGAGAAAGCATCATTTACAAGCAAATTTTGAAATAAAAATCAAATATATATGCATACATTTAAATAACGCCAATAAGTTTAACTATGCATTAAGAGAAGACTATTTTGTAAACACATAACTTTAAAAATAAACAAAAAGTCAGAAATTGGGGAGGAGAATCATTAAAACAATAATAATCCCCAAATGGTGACCATGGTAGGGAATCGGTTAAACTCATCAGAAACCTAAACGTTGAATAAATCAAATACCTTCACTATTAGGGGGGGGGGGGTTAGCTTTAAACATAAGTCTCATAAACAACTAATAAAATTGAGATATATGTATTACTGGCAAATCTTACAAAAGCAAACTATTATTTATTTTCTCAGAACATCCTATCATCTTGAAATGTATAGAACAAGAAAATTTTATCTGGAGAATAAAAAGCAATATTAAAGTTATTGAATTCACTAGAAATACTAAAATTGATACAATTGAAACATTATGCGTTGATGACCTCAATAAATCATAAAGATTTCAATCCTTTTAGCAATGCTGTTTTACCAAAAGATTCAATTTAATCAAAACAAGTAACTCTCTAGATCCAGCAATTTTTCTAGATTTAATTATTGAATGTAAATTCGCTTTTAATATATATATATATATATATATATATTTATGACAAGAAAAAATTTAATGTTATTAGATATATTTTCTGAAATTGTTACACCTCCTAAAAATTTATAAAAATGCTATAATAAATCAGCTTATAGGAATGAACTAGCTGCATGGCCCGGCGTTGCACGGGCAATTGTTTAATTAAAATTTTTTAATCCAACCTTTTAATTACCTTATAGCCCAGCATTTCTCGGAATCCACATTTTTTCATATTCCCGCCTCTGTTTTTTTCCCTACAAATATTGTCACTAAGCTTCCCCAACAAACGTAAATCTGTTTGGAATCCTCTCTTGTTGGATTACAACTTTCAGTTCTAGCCTTTTTACTACCTTAAAGCAGTTTGGTTTGAATGAAAACGCGAGAATTCTTCTGCTTTTAAATTAAAACAGATTAGCATGATATTTGTTTTGCAAAAGAAAAAATAAAACGAATAAAAATGAATAAATATTTTCCCCCAACAAACGTAAACGTTGCGAAGCACCGTACGACAAAAAAAAAAGAAAGAAAAATGCAGGAAAACGATTTTTTTTCAATTGTTAATTAATCCAAACACAGAATAACACAGAAGCTCGCTCAAAAAAAAATACCAACTTCCGTTAAATAAATAAAAAAATGCAACACCGGATGCGAAAAATAATAGTAGGGAAAAAAAAAAGAATCCGCCGTGAATGAATTCACCATTCTGCCAATAGATGGCAGCACGTCAATTCATTCATTTTGACGTTTTTAATTAATATCTTTTTAACTAATTGTAATTTCGGAATTTAATTGGCCTAAATGGATTCCTTGGATTATTCCCCATCTTTTGGTACTTTCCGCGTGCTTCTCCGTTCAGCGGTTCGTGAGAAGATAGCCGGACATACATACATACATACGTTTGTTTACCTTCGAATTTTAATAGGATAGATAAAACATATAACAATAAAAATTTCTGCTTCATTTTATGAATTTTTAATTAATAGCTTTGAGATGCAAATAGAGAATTGTTTATAAGAGCAATGTTGGTGTGATGTATTATTGCAACAGGGTCACCCAAGCCAGCAAGATCTGATTTGGTCACCTCAAAGATGCACCTAAAACAATACCAAATTTTCTAGCTTTTTTTCTAAATTTTTCCTTAGTCTAGACTTTTCTAAACTTCTAAGATAAATATTAATTTACCTTCATCATATATTTGTTAAATGGTCATACCAATATTTATTTAGCAAGACTAGTCAATGAAACAAAAACTGTTTTTAAGAGTGGGAATTGTAATTTGATTCTTTATCTTACTTTTTTCATGCATCAAATTTTTCTCTCTTTGTAATGTTGTACACTTTATGAAATTGTTACTGAAACACACTTACCAAATTGATGATGATAATATCTTTATTTGATTCTTTCTGTCATTTGTCTTCGCAGGTCACATGAATTTCATTCCCCTGATGACACATACATGTTTACTGTTTTTTATTGCATTTTTAGTTTCTTTATATGTGAGGATAAGAGTATAGACATTGTTGAGGATTGCAGCTATTCAAAATGTATTAAAAATCCATTTTTGTAAACATCAAATGATTTTTAAATCAATGAGAGAGATAAATGATTATATTAATATTTTTAGATGTTTTAAGTGGCTCCTGTCCATAACGTTTTTTTTTAGTTTGAAGTTGTACATACTACTTGGTGAGAGTCGAATTGTAGAGAGAATGTGCAAAATTGGAATATGGGCTTTTTATATGTTTGAAATCAGGAATGCACTTGATAAGAAATTGCCAATTCAGTATTTTAAAAAAGCTTGTGAATCTTGTTGGAATTGCTTATCAAACCGAGACAATGAAAGTTATTTATACTTTGAAAGTTAGATATATTTGTAATAAATCCTTTTTAATATGTTTCATAAATATATATTTGAATTACATGTAGTCACTGATTCTTTTATTCAAAGTATGTGCAGGTACCTCTGACAAAATGTCTGAATATTTTGTTTGCCACAAAAAATAAGATATCCTACTGATATATATAAAAAAAACTTTAATTTAGAAAGAATCTTGATGTTGTTATTACTTCAAAACAATATATCAATATTTGTAAGGAATATGGTAAAAAAAATCTTGGTGACTCATGATGATTATGGATTTATTTTAGTTATTAAGGTTACATAAATTTTATTGTTTCATGTTATGGTTTGCTATAAAATTACCTGTAAAATAATTAACCGAAAAAGATGCCCTGTAATTGTTACTGATATATATTTGTGGAAGAAAGCTGAAGTTTATTACTGAATTTTACTAATATTTGTTCTTTTGTTTTCAGGAAAATGTTAGCTGTTTGAATACTGCATTGGTCATATTGATGTTTGGTTTAAAAAAAGGGGAGCTACCACAGTACTTACATTATTTGGCTACCAATGTAGAAGGTTGTAGTGTTGCCACAAATAGTTGTGCTCTGCATTTAGAAAATCTAAGGGATTTATTATTGTTTTGGCAAGACCATTATCTGCAGAAAGATAAAGATTGCACCATTCTTGAAAAAGTAAATAATGTTTCTTATAAAAATTAATAATACTTGTATTTGAATGTATAAAGAATGAGGTATTAAAAATTAGTTAATTCTGGAATTATTCCACATATCTTCTTACAGCTCTAATTATTCTGCGAAAAACTGTGTGAAAACCAATTTAGAACAAAAGGAGATTAAACAATCTAGGTTTTAATGTGAAGAGCCCACCCATTTATACATATTGTGGAATCGTATTTCAACTGCTTTTATTTCAGTACTTGATTTTAAAGATGTAAATTAGCAGTATATTTTTTGTGTCCCTTTAGGTATCATCAATTGATATTATTTACTCAAACCTTGTGTTATACTATTAGTAAAAATGAAGGAAGTGTTTATTTATAATTACAATTGTATCCCAAGCTATTACTGAGTAATATTTATCAAATTTATTTTTTAAAGATTAGATGTTGTGAACTGTATTGATTTTTCATTGTTTAAAGAAATGCATTTCTGAAAAACTCAAGCAATTTTAAGCAATTTATCTTATTCCTTTTGTAGGGCTCAAGGATATGTTTTCAAGAATGGAGAGACACTGTTTCCTTATTAACATGTGATGACTGTAAAAACCCATGTGCAATTGCTTTTTATACAACACCAGCAGTATCATCTAGAGCCTCGTGATATGTGACGGCTTGTGTAATATGTAAATAAAAAATGTATTTATTTTTTTAACCGTCATCATATTTATATATTGATTTGTAAAATTTCATTGCATGCCTTTTCAGTGGATATCTTCAAAGTATTCTTGTGTATATACTTTTGGACTGTGACTATATCATCTTGAAGACTATGCATTATCTTAAAATGGCAATGTGTGAATGTTTATATTCTTAAATTGTGCACATTTGACTTACTCATTAAGATAAAGGGAATAATATAAAATAGGTATTATGATTATGAGCATTTTTAGATTGAACCTAATAATAAGGATTCATTTATATAGTTTGTTGATATTATGTTGTCTGAACTACACCTAAAAAAATTTTTTTAAAGCAATAGCTTTAATTTCTTTTATTAGTGATTTTGTCATGAATATCATGGATCTCTCTCAGTAAATAGAGTGAATTCTTGAAAAAAAAATATTTACAAATATTAGGAAAAAACAAGTTTCTCTAGATTTACCCTGGAAAATTAACATAATTCTTAACCAGGAAAATGTAATTTGAAACCATACTTATGTGAAAGGATTGACAATTATGGAATAAAAACATATCTACATTCTCTGCAACTAATCTTGACAGTGAAAATAACATTATATGATATGATGTAACATCGTCTTCACCATTAGATTATGTTGTTGTGAATTGCCAATAAAACAATGGGTTGTAGTTTTTTCAGTGAACAGAATTGTTATCCAAATCCCTTGTGAATAAAATCAGTATGAATTTTATGACGGAATCTCTATTTTAACTATCATGTTGTTACCAACCTATACTTTTAAAAATGTCATAAATGCATATTGCACATCCAGAAATGGAATCTCGGAGGATTTAATATTTAATTTATTAATTAATTTATTTATTTATTAATTTTAATTTATATTACTAAAATTGTATGACAAAAAATTGGAACAACTAAATAATTGGAATGGATTAGGTAGCTTTTGTTAATTTTCTGTATTAAATTTGAATTTTTAAGGGAAATTTTAATGCATATAATTTTTTTGTTTATGTGTTTACATATTTTTGTCTACTAAAATATTGAAATTAACATTTTGTATAATGAGTTCAAATCTGTGTTTAATTTTAAATAGTTGAACTTATGATTGAATACCTTTGGTATTATATTCTCTTTTTAAAAATGCTTTTTTAAGCAAAAAAAAAAATGACATTACTTAGCTGAGGAACAGATAGATTTCAAATTTCTCGCCTGAAATCTGCATATGTAATGTGTTATGATTAGAATTTTTCAAAATTATTTTATATTTCTTGAAAAATAATTTTATCTCAATGAAAAAGTATTTCTCATGCAATCATGGAAATTAAACAGGATTAAATAAGGCAGAATGCTCACATGAAGACTGGTTTCATAATACTTGTGACGAAGTAAGATTCTAACAAATGCGTACAATAAGATGTTGGATTACATGTAGCACTGTTAAAAATTTGAAAAAAGTAACTTTTGTTTGCAAGACAAAAGGACATCAAATGATATTGCATTCTTATTTCACCTTTTTATTATCTCTAAATTTAAAAGATTGAAATTGGAACTTATTTGGATGAAATGTCTTGGTTACTTATAAAATTTAAAACATCCAATGGTATGTTGTAGAAATAGTTATTGATATTGCCTTCTTTTGGTACATTTTTTTTTCAGAAATACCATTACATAAACAATGAAATTAAAATATTTTCCTTACTGACAAGAGCTTTTCCTTATGTGTTAGTAGTATAATTAGCTATTGTATACTAAAACTGTATTTTGATAGTTGATGCTTGTTTTGATGGGAACTCGTTTTTATGTCAACTTCGTTTTTAGGCATGAAAACTCATTTTACCTGCCAATTACCTTCTGAAATGGTATTGATGCATTTAAATTTGGATGAAATGTTTGTATTTGTTGACATGAATACATGTCAGAATTTTGTGTTAAAATTCGAGTTATCTTTTTATTTTCTCAACTATATAGTTGTATATATTGTTAAAAAAGACAATAAATTAAATTATTGAAATAATTTTTATACCATTTTTTCCTCCTTGGTTAAATGTTTATGAAAAATTGTGTAGCTAGTTCAGATTATGTAATAAATTATTTCCAATAGCTGACACATTTTAGATAATGTATATATATATATGGGTCGAACCACCTTATTAAATTTGAATGTCTTAAATGACAGTTAAGTCACAGTATGCAATTTCCATATGTTTTAAACGATTTCAAAACATATATTTTACCCATGTTATGAACATTAATTTTCTACTTATCTGTTTTTCATACATCATGTCTTATTTCATAATCTCTCTTCTACCAGTATTTTTTTCCCTCTTTTTCATCTTTTCACATTATATATTTAAGTATTATTAATATCAGTGGTGTAATCACAAAATAAGCTGTGTCTAATCTGGGTGACAAAAATTTTGCTGTTTTAAGGAGATTTTTACAATTTTTTCTTGTGAAAAAAAAGCGCCAGAATGACATTCTAGCTCCACTACACTACTGATTATTATTTGGAACATATCATCTATGTATACACATTTTTGCAATTTTTAAATATAATTATTGGAGCTTCTGTGCATATCCCCCAAAAAATTCAGTTTATTTTAAGTATAAGTTCAGTTAGAATCAATTTTGAACCATCTTTCATTTAAATAATTTGCTTTTCTGTTCAAGTCCATAATTGTAATATTTTATTGCAAGAAAAAAATGAACATCACACACACAAAAAGTCCAGTTTGTCGAGCACAATCCATAAAAAGTAAAAACAAAACGGAATTACAGTTATTTTCTCTATTGGGAGCCTTCATCCTTATGCTAATTTATTTCTTTTTAAAAAGCAAGAACATTTTAAAAATAAGTAATATTTCATCATAATATGGCTAATTTTATGATGACATTTATTAACATCACATTAGGAATTAATGAACCATACCAATAGTGGAAATACAGTATCTGTAATGTTCTAGCTTTTTTTTTGTGTGTGTAAATGTCGATTCTTCTCTCGGCTAAGAATTGGACCAAAATAACAAATTATGGTATACTTTAAATAAATGATAAAGAATAACTAATTCATAAAATTTTGAAATGTGATCTTTTTCAATATGAAATGATTTTTTTATAATGCAATGAACTTTTGCAGTTTAAAAATACATTTCTTTCTGCTTAAATTTTTTGTTGTCCCGGCCAATCTGATCTTGGTTCTTCAAATCCCTGATGATCCTAATCCAACTCCTCCCTCCCTTCCTGATGCTATGCCATGTTTGAAGAAACTAAATGTAAATCCTTAAAATTTTATTTATGCTGTATGTATTGTATTACTGGAAATTTTTATTACAATATTGAGAAAAAAAAATTTGTGCTGTATCATATTAGGAGAAATGCCAGTGTCTGTTTTAAGGGGGAAGTGCTGAATATGTTAATTTTTTCTGCATACCATTTATATATATTTCATAGTTAATAAAAAAATATTAACATATTTGTTTCTGATTTGTTATTAATCATTTTAACATTATGTAATTCATACCATAAAGTGATTTACTATAAAAAAAATAGTTAAAACTCTGAGCATGAAAAGCAGTTATATAAAATTTCATTCATTTATTTCTTATTACTATTTTGTATTTTTTTACTAATCTTTTTCACCATATTTTTAACAAATATAATTTTTCCTACTACATTTAACATTATTTTAATTGTATAGCAAACGAATCAAATAAAAATATGCAACACTTTACTGAAATAGTTAATAAATTCTGTAATTCTACAAATTTCTTATTAGAATATGCGCAATCCAGGAGTTACAAAAACACCATTGTTGTGGTGCATTGAGATCACAAGTTTTAAACCATGCTGAATGCTAGTGCTGAAATGCATAATTGTTCTGAAGAATAATGCAGTCTTTGGTGTTGTTTTAAGTAAAGAATCTATACTTATAAAAGGCAATGTTTGTGTGCGTGTCTGCATGCGATGTCCAGACGAATCTATCGCACTTACAACCTTGAAATTTGGTACACAAGTAGTCGTAATGGTGACTGAATGCACCTCGAAGCCAAAATTTTAATCTAGAAATTTTTTTATTTAATGTTTTGGTTGATTTTTCGCACTAATTTCTCAATAGAATAGTTTTGAATAAGTTAAAGATTTCTTTAAATTATCGCATCTGACGTTCTAACATCTCTATAATTTTCATTTTTTTTTCAGCCTACAAATGGAACGTTTATGTCGGATTTAAAACAAAAACTATTAAATTATCTTTTTTCGTTTTTTAAAAATTAATTTTTCCCTGATTGGTTCAAACAGTTTTTTCGTAGCGAGATTTAACAGTGAGAGCTTCTCCGGACCATCCCACAATGCATTGTTGCAACGTGACCTTCTTCGCGGCAGGTGACGTCATTCGCAAAGAAAAATAAGCGGGAATATCAATGTTTTTTTTTTGTTGTTGTTGTTTTCAAAACTTTTTCGTGCCTATGTGGGCACTTTTTTGAAGTCCTGATTCCACGGGCAATGCCGTGCGCGTACTGCTAGTGTTTAAATATTAAGACGGTTATATTCACACAACTTATTAAAACAATGCACAAGTTTCTTTGAAACACCTACTAATTTGTAGGCTGCAGTTACAATTCATTGGGAAGAAAAAATTGAGGTAGACTGCTTATTGCAGTAATGAACAAATGTGTCATAGGCGGAGACGATGCAGAAATAATGCATATGCAGGGTTGACAGCGGAGCAAAAAGAATGCATCCATCCAGTGTGGGATTTGTGGATAGAATCGCATTAAAAGTAAACTAGTAGCGACGCCTAACGGAGGCGCTAAACTAATCATGCCGAGAAGCAAAGAATACAATATGCAGTAATTTCAGATTAAAGCAAAGTAAAATAATAGAATAAACATGCAGAACACAAAGTACATTAATATTAAAAGAAAATAAGCAATAGGATGCGGAACAATCATGCATACCTTAAAATTCTTACCCACTATACTTAAAACTAACCATTATCTCATTTGAAAGATTTCAGCCTGATTTTTTGTCAAGAAGCAAGACAGTACACCTAAAAATGTTACATCCATCAAAACATATATTCATAAACATACCTGAAATAATTGAAAAAGGGAACACTAAATTAAAAAGAAAGTAACCTCATTGACATTTTCAACTGAAATCTCCAAATCAACTAAACTTATTAGGCAAACAATCATTCGTCTCTCCTCGTAGAACACTGAATATATCTCTTGCTGTTATATTCGATTTACAATACAATACTGAAAAATAAATTCCACAAAGTTTGAAGGATCAAAATTTTATTTCTGTCAAAAGAATGCTTCTGTGATGTTTAAATACACTATAATATGATCAAAAGTATCCGGACACTTTCGGATTTTCATTTTTTTTTATAGAATTTCTCTGGAAAGGCTAGACCCCCCAACTGCCCTTAGTCATTTTTTACATTGTTGATGTGTAACTCGTATTTTATATTGAAGATTCGGTCACGAGGGCATTTAAGGTACTGACCAGAAGTTGATGAAAAAATCTGGGCTAACACCGTTCCAAAGAAAGCTGATAATGATTTTAAAATTTCATCAATGGTTTTTCTTAATACTCCCATTACTTACATGCATTTTTGTAAAAATAGAAAGTTCTGGAAGATATAAAGGTTTTCTTAAAAAATCGCAAATTTTCTCGCATGTTTTTTTGCTTGTAACATGCAGAGTTTTCCACCCAATAAATACGAAACTAACAGAATATTGGACATGTCAATAAAGCATTGTATCAAATTTGAAATGAATACTTTGGATATAAGCGGAATTATGAGTATTTGTAGTAAATAATTTTTTACTGAGCATGTGCAAGATGTAAAGTAATTTTTCTTTCATAACTTCAAAGCCGGATATGTAGGGCAACTTAAATAAAAATTCCAGTTCAATAGCATTAAGATTTAGAAAGATATCAGCATTTACATGCAGCAGAATTTCTGCTTCTCTCCAAGAAACAAAATGACGAGTGTTTTTCTACAAATATTTTTTAAACCCGAATCTTCGGATCATAAATCGTCAAATTGCAATTTCAATTATGAATTTTATTTATAAGTATGCCTGGGTATTCAGCATATTCAATCTTTATAAAATTCTATAAAAAATATTCGAAAATTCAGGTTTAAAAAATATCAATTTGTGAAAAAACCATCATTTTGTTTCTCTTAGAGAGAAGCAGAAATTCTGCTCACTGTAATGCCGATATCTTTCTAAATCTTATAGAATTTTTATATAATTTGCCCTACATATCTGGCTTTGAAGTCATGAAAAAAAAATTACACTATGTTTCGTACATGCGCAGTAAAAAATTTACTACAAATAATTTATAATCCCACTAATATTCAAAATATTTCAAATTTTGATACAATGGTTCCTTCAACACATTGTCAAATATTCTGTTAGTTTTGTATTATTTGGTGGAAAACTTTGCATGTTATAAGCAAAAAACATGCAGGAAAACTTGGGATTTTTTAAGAATATACTTGCTATTTTTATGAAAATGCATGTAAACAATGTACATATAAAGCAAGCATACCATTGATGAAATTTGCAGATCATTATCAGCATTCTGTGAAACAGGGCGAGCCCAGAATTTTTTCATCAATTTCTGGTCAGTCCCCTAAATGCCCTCGTGACCAAATCTTCATTGTGAAATGCGAGTTATAGAGTCTAAGGTCAGTTAGACTGGCCTTTCTACAGAAATCCTAAAAAGTGTAAAAATCCGAAAGTGTCCGGATACTTTTGATCATATAGTGTATGTCTGTATAACATAATTGAATTATTCTATGAAACACTGTATACTTAACCCCTTAAAATGTTTTGACTGTTCAAGATTCCAACAATGTGTGCAGGTGTGTCATGGAAAAGAAATTTGCGACCATTGTTCAGTTGCTGGGCTCCATAGCAAATTTTATATATCCACCCCAAAGAATGTTTACTCGAAAGATGCCTACTATTCCAAACATTACTCCATTATGCTATAGGAAGGGGGAGATCATACATAGTCGGTGAAAGAAATGAAAGCTATTACTTTTGCTAAAGCCTATAAAATGGTAATTTTTAAAATCTTAACTATTGGAATTGCTTACTTTACAAATTTTCTTTATAAAATAATGCTGAATGTTTACAAAACATTCTTTGCTTTACTTAAATCTTGGAGAGCTTTTATTAATGAAAGAATAATCAGGCAGTATAATTCGAGCTGTACATATATATACACATATTTTTTTAAAACTAAGCAAAATACTTTTAAAAGGTTTAAAAAAATCCAATATTGTCGAATGAAAATGAGTTTTTATGACGTTAAAATTGGTGTTCCCTACTCCCAAGAAAGTTACTGAAAAAAAAAAAAATCATTAAAACTTGTTCTGCAGTAAAAAAACACAATTATTAGTCTGCGCATTAGAATTTATTAACATTGTAGAAGCAATAGACAATGCATCACTTTTTAAAAACTTTATTTAAAAGACTACATAATAAAATGCATGACTATATACATGATGTATAAAAATAAATTTTATAAATCGTTTTTTAAAAAGAAATGACTAGTTGCTGAGAAACTTGATCTCCAAAGGGGAAAAAATCAAGAACAAAATGCATCTTGAATTAGTAAATTTGTTCTGCATTGCTCTGCAGATTTTTGATTTAGTCCATCTATTAGAATCATACTAGCTGTTTTAAATAACTTACACATTACATAAATTGTACATTATATTATCAACAAATTTGGTGATTTTTTCAAACTCGGATTCACACTATGATGAAATTCATAATGCGGACCATCACACTGTCATTAAAAATACAGGCACTGCACTATTTCAGTCCATGGCACTCTGCAGAGTAGTTTCTATGATCGATGGTCAGCTCCAACAGCTTCTGCGATGTTATTATATTTGTCATCTCTGAAATAAATTAAAACTAGTTATTTTCCAGTAATCTTAAATACATAAACAACATTAATTATATAATAAAACAAATAGGAAACTTGGTGAAAATCTCACATAATACAAGTTTTATGCATTACTTGCAACAAACCTAAAAAATAAATTGTAAAGTTTTTAAAAGCAAAATTTTATTAAAATACTCATGCATTCTTGCCTAAAGGTTTGAGATTATACTTTATCATACATAAATAAATGATTTATAGTAAGTTTCTATTTAAAATAAATTGGAATTCCACAATTCAAGATAAATATTTTACATTACCAAAAAAAAGGGGTTCCAATTTTTTTCCTTCATATGAATGAAAACTCTCCCTATTCAGCACATATATTATTACTCTCAATATATGTAACAAAATCTTTTTGAAGATGTAGTTCAATATTTAAGCTCAGTTTTCTTTATCATTTTTTTAGAGAAATATCACAGTAGATCAAATAACCATACTTCAATAATAAGTTAATTTTATAATTTGGAGGTAATGATGCATTCCATTTTCTTAAAGACTAAGAATGTCGGTTGGGTTCTCCTTAGCTGTAGGTCTTGATAAGAACCAAGATGCATATTTTTTACTCACCATTACAATGGTCAAGATAAAAAGAAAAGATTTTTTTCTTCTTGCTTAACTCTTCGTTTTGAAATACAGATAATTCCTGATTGGGCAAAGGAAAGTAAACAAGTATAATTTAGAATTGTGGACTCTTCGCCTGAAAATCATTGTCTTACCTATATTTAGATTTATGGAAGCCATTAATATACCTATGGACCAGAATGTTAATTTGGGAAATATTGGTTTTTATTTGTGATTGTTTTGCATCAGTTCTTAAATAAAATGCAGTCTGTAACAAGCATGTTTGTCCTTATAAGCACATACTTTTGTATGGTTTATTTACATAGATTGCACTAAATTATTTATTTAAAAAAATAAGTAGAATTCATTTCTCAAAAATCAAGTATTAAGAAAAGTTGCTTTTTCTTTTTCTAGTTAGACAGTATAAAACTTTAGTAAAATTATTTGTTTAAAAAAATATGGTAGAAATTTTCCCTGCAGGTCCCAACTATTATTATCCAATAAGCAGTTGATTATATAATTTAATAAAAGCACTGTGGATTTTATGCTCATTAATGGAGTTTTGTTATTTTTATTTTCAAATTAATTTTTATTTCTTGTCAAAGCAAAACAAAGTTAAAAATTGAATGCTTCCTTAAAAAAAAAAAATGTGATATAAATAATTTTAAAAATGTATGTCCAAATTGCTTACATTAATAATTCTTTTAGCTCCCTTTTGATTTTTCCTATAACTGGAGGCCCTTCATATGTTATTGCTGTATATAGTTGAATGAGTGAGGCACCGGCTTTAATTTTTTCATAAGCATCTTCTCCACTTGAAACTCCCCCTACTCCTATTATTGGTATCTGACCTGTAAGAGCAAAATATTATCTATAGGATCAGGTGGGGTAAAATGGGTAGAAAATACCCTACTTTTAGATTTTCACTTAAAAAGTATTGTCAAAATATTACTTTTTAAAACCTTTTGGTTTTTTTTCTATACGTTACACATCTTAAGAAAGTAAAATTAAATAAGTTTCATTAGTAATTTGATATATATATATGTTTGCTGGGAGATAGTTTTTAACAATATATTTTTTATACCCATTTTACCCCACCCAGATGAAAATGGGTATACTGTGGGGTAAAATGGGTATGCAAATCTGATGTAGTAGCAAATGTTAAAAAAAATAAATTATTTGTTGCAGTACAATGATATAATAACAGTAAAAGTCAGATTTAAATAATTTTTTATTAATTTATTTAAAAATGCTCAAATTACACAGTAAATTTGGCAAAAAATAAAATAGAGCTTTTTTCCCCAAGATATGTTTCTGTACATCTGTTATTCCTCAAAAGAGTAATGAACTCTATTATTAAATTGTGGTTCATTCAAAATTTTATTATTTGATCATCTTTGATATAATCTGTGTCATCTACAGCCAGAAAAATGAAAGTTGTCCATCTTAAATTTTTCAAAGATTTCATTTTACAGGTATCTTCCTTCAAAAGCCATAATTTTGCCAATGAATTCTGGCTTGATTTTTTTCCCTCAAGTATAATGCTTTTATCCAGGCACTTACTGTTAGACTTTGTCTCGCAGCTGTATTTTCAGTAATATCATTTCCAGATACTTCTTCTGCAAGGAAATTGCATTGTTATTTTCTCTTTCAATTTTTAGCCTTTCACCAGCACTTGTCTGCACACATTTGTATTTTTGCTTTGAATTATTCATGTATGCAGATGTGAAATTTGAAGCTTTTGGCGATATTGCTGACATTTTTGCACATTTCAAATCTTTGTATGTTGAAGAAATTGTGCTTTGTACAACTCTTGAGGTGGAGACAAAGACAGGTTCTGAGAACTTGAAGGCATATCAGAGAAAACAGAAACATCTGGTTGCAAACTCTCGGCATCTGCCAAAGAATGTGTCGTTTTGTGTGGAGTTGCTTTTAGGTTTTTAACTATACACTTTAGATCCCTCTGATAACCATATCTTGCCATAAATTTTAAAGATCAAACAGTTATGCGCTCCTCTTCATGAGAGAAAACTGGTAATTTTCCTAATCCTTTATATGCAAGATTTTTTTAACTAGTTATGATATGGAATATTTATGTTTCATTAATTTTCAATTTATCATAAATGAATTAATTATTTAAAGAAAAAAGCTGTATCTATCCTATACAAGATGCAGAATGTTAAGCCTAACCATATACCCATTTTCTAAATATGAGATTAAAAAAAGAATTTTTTCCCTTGGCTGCAAGTTGAAGCAGCAGTAGAAATGTGAAAAAAAAAAAATATATATATATATTATGCCACTATGATAAAAATTCCTCAATAATCTGGTCATGGCAGTGAAAGTTAGAACACCTAACATACAGCATAAACTTGTCCACTTCAGTTTAATGTGTTACCACTCAATTACAAAGAAACTGTGAAAAAATATCGATTGAGAAATGGAAGTCGGAACAGCTAACTATAATATCCAACTCAAAAAACTTGAAATATAATTTAAAATCTTTTTCTAAGTCATATATTTTGACTACCCATTTTACCCCACCTGACCCTACAACTATTTATAAATACCAACAAATAAAATTTTTGATTTATTAATATTGTTTGCTGAATCAGCAGTTATAAATCAAGATGTAGCCAAATAGTATTATTACCTTTTGTTAATTCATACATATCCTTAATGGTTTCAGTGCTCAACTGTTTCAGAGGCTTTCCACTCAATCCACCTGTCTCACTCTTATGTGTTCCCTTTAATGATTCAGGTCTTGAAATAGTGGTATTTGAAATAATCAGTCCATCAATTTGTTTCTAAACAGAAAATACAAATAGCAATTATTCACTTAAGTGTATCTTTTTGTTAATATCGTTTATTACACATTTCTTAATTTATATAAATGTTTATAAAATGACAGACATTAAAGAGAATTTTTTGACAGCAGGTGGGAGATGCCATTATGACATAGAAGTTTACATTATGCTTCAAATATATGCAAGAATGTGATTTTTTCTCTAAGTTCTCTAAATGACTCTTTCAAATGATTTTACCATTTAAAAACAGGAGCTTTGAGTTTTCAAAAACATTTCCAAAAACTGACCAATATAGTAAAAAGAGTTTCTAAACTGATAGCAAGATCATCATCATGTGAAGTGTGACTTGGAGCCATAATTTGAATTTGTATAGCTTCTAAAATTGATTTACGTAAAATTTCTACAGTTACAATCAACCTTTACTAGAAGAAAATTAAAATAAAAATGAAAATTGCTTTACATTTGGGTTAAAAAAATAGCTTTGGTTAACATATCTGCTAGGATAAGAAGATAGAGTATAAATGACAGTTTATCTTGGAAATTTAATTCTTCCCAAAGTAACAGACATTTTGATAAGAATTACAAAAAACTCATTTTAAAAAGAACTTTAAATTGCCCAAAGTACAAGAAATTTGCACTAATTAATAAATTTAAAAAATACCTTTGTCACATATGTGTGAACAACCAGGGAGATATTAACATTAATGATGTTTTTCATAAGTAATCTATATTAAATATATTAATGAGAAAAGATATCTTTTTAAACCAAAAGTATTTTTACTAATTGTGTATTTACCTCTTTTCTCAGAACTACACTAGCAATATCTTTCTTTTCTTCATAAGTAAGATCTGGAGAAATTTTCAACAAGACTGGTGGCTTTTTATAAGTTTGATCTCTAGCTTCCAGAACCTGCATTGAAACATTCAAACAGAAAAATGAAAAATTTTCTGTTAAATATTTCAAAATATAAATGCAAAAAAATGTTCATATCAAATTTATGAATATAAATATCAGTTTACAGTAAAAGAAATAATGTAATACAGTACTTCACATTGTGTGCACCAGGGTGCCCTGGAAAGTCTCCACTTACTCACAGATATGCCACAAAATATTACATATGTTTCAATGTATTTGCAAATTTATTTCAATTTTAAAAGTCATAACATTTTTTCAGAACACTTATCACCTGGATTGAGAGAAATACTTTAAAAACAATAATATTGATAATTTTACATTGATTCAAGATCTATTTAACCCTTTGACGATGGCCACATGGAAAACGTGTGGTTCCATATGGCCAATGTTTCCAAGCGTGCGTGGCTGCTCAGGGCCGGTGTGCTTTTTCTAGCTAAGCCTAATTCCACTAAAGCCAGTGTCATGCCGACATGATAGTCAGGAGAGAATGTGCCAAGCAGCTGGCACACCCGCGTGTCGGTCGTTCTGAAAGGGTTATTACCACTGCTTCATCCGCATTTAATGCTGCAGGAGATAATCTGATTGAGTTGTCTCTTGACAATGTATTGAAACAAGATTTAGCTGCAAGGAATTAATCCATTAATGCCCAAATTAATTTAAAGCATAGATTTCAATAAATTTCTATTAAACTAAATTTACAAGATTAAGATAATTGTGAATGAAGTAAAATTAAATTACAAAAGGAATTTTTTTTTATTTATTTATTTTTTTAAGAAAAAATATAAAAAAATTGGCAGAAAATCATTTTTTAAAACTTTTTGTTTAAACAAATATCAAATATTTTTAAACTATAACAAAACAAAGATTACTTTCTGATTCCTTGCATTACCCCAAAATTAACAAATCAAAAGAAAAATTTAAAAAATTTCAAGTGACAATATTTTGACTTCAGAATCTGGTTAACTAGTGGCATAAGCATGCTAGAAATTTTTTGGAGTTTAGGAATACCTATTGGCTTGCTAGACAAAGAAAAAATTGGAATGCATTTTGTTTAGCCGATGTAAGTGAAATGTAACTGTCTTGTAAAAGATGAATAGCCACTTCTAAGGGCTAAAAAAATACCATTTGCTTCTTTCTATTTTTGCGAATCCAGGTTTTCAACAGTTGCTGTCACAAAGGGTAGAAGAGTCCAGTTTAATTTCATGATTTGTGAAAATGTATAGTAATCAACAAGCTCATTCGTACCACTAATTATTGTATTTATTAAGATTTGTTCAATAAATTTTTATATAACCTAAAATGTATTTTATTTATTTTTTATCTAAGTTATTAAAAACTATTGATTATTTTGCAAAAAGTACTTGTTGGACCTTTACATAGCACACCTTGGAAAAGTGGTATTCACCGAGGGTGCTGATAATCGAAAAAGTTTTGAAATCACAGTAATAAAAAATTTTGAATAGTTTATAAAATGCACATTTTTAACTATAAGAATAAGAAAATGTAAAAAGCAAACAAAACTTTCAATATATTTATTTATATAAAATTTGTCAATGTTTATACTTCAAGTACTGTTTTTACTATTTATATGTCAAAGTAAATGTTTTTATATCATTTTAAATAACGCTGATTTGAAACATACAAAACAATATATTTAAAAAAATGACAAAATAAATGGAAGCAAATGCTTGATGCCTTCTTTTCCCGTTAAAAAAATTGCAAAAATGGATAAATAGCATGAGTTAAATACGCCATGAAAAAACTTGATTTAACTATTTCATGAACTGTAAAATAAAACATATAAAAACAACATACATTCTTCATGTATGAAAAATAAAGCTACAAGAAAATTACCTTATCCAGTAAATTTTCCAATTCTTTTCTTTTTTGTAGAGACCTTAAACCAGGAGTATTTGGACTTGAAACATTAACTGTCAAGTAATCAGCCGTGAAAGAAAATTCTTTGATTCCTTGGACATAGTCTTCTTCAGCAGACTCACTTTCTTTGTTTTTACCCAAGTTGACTCCAAGGATGCCTCTTTTGTCTCTGACAACTAAACGCTTTTTAACATATTCATGCCCTTTGCTGTTAAAACCACATCTAAAATTTTAAAAATTAAATCCTTAAGAATATTCAGAAGAATTTTGAAGCTACCAATATCAATTACATGTCTTATAATTAAATACCTGTTTATTAAAGCTTCATCTTCGGGCAAGGAAAAAATTCTGGGTTTGGGATTTCCATCTTGAGGCAAAGGCGTTACTGTTCCAACTTCCAAAAATCCTATACCACATCTAAATAAGCCTGAAGGAGCTTGTGCGTTTTTATCTAAACCAGCAGCAATGCCAATCGGATTAGAAAATTCAAGACCCCATAGAGATGTTTTCTGAAAAACAATTTATAAATGAAAAATATCATAAGATGCACAATAATCTCACAAAAAAAATCCATCACTGGAAGCAAAAGTTATGTTAGAATAAAAGGAATATTTTTTTTTAGAATTTCATAACTTTTGAGATTATGACAAAGTTTAGAATTATTACTTAATTAACACTGCAAAAATAAAAGATTTATTCTTGATAGTATGAATTTTATTTTTACTTTTGAATTATTTCAGACGGAAAATTTTCCCTTTGACAGAATGCCAGAAATGAACCAACATAATAAAGTACACCTACAAAATGTACCGATGTCAAAGAGGTATTCAAAATTGTGCCCTGCAAGCTGTAACATACAGATGGGGTACAAAATAAAACAAATACTTGTAAAATACGTGCTGCATTTTACGAATGCAGTACAACCTGATACCTAACATATCTTTGCCCCCTGATGGCATAAAGTATCAGTCTCTCAGAAGCTATCATAGGTTTTATATGCTCTAATTATACTCTCTTAGAGACACGATTCTGACAGCATGTTTAGCAGGAGCCTAAGTGACAGAAACAGCAAAACTTCAAGGTATGCAAGGAACACAGTATCAGCCATTATGGCAACATAGTGGAAAGATTGCTTTTTAAAATACAACAGTGATTGAAAGACAAAGTGGACTGTTAAGTATATAGATGAGAGCTGAAATGCATAGTGACTCGAAAGCGCAGGCAATTTCAGATAACATCCAAAATGAATAGTCATATCCAGAACTTTGTTTCAACTAAAACTGCTGAGAAGGAATTCAATTTTGTGAACATTTATGACACAGTGTAAGTTCATAGATCATTCACAATATCTTGGATTACCATCTAGCAATGAGAGTGGTGCAGAGCTTGCCAAGGTTGGGCCTCATGACAGCGGCAACAAGTCATCTGGTATGACGAATTCACCCTATTTCAGACCGCTGGGTGTGTCTATGTCTGGAGAGGTACTTACCCCGACTGCTTCTTTCCAAATGTGAAGAATGGAGATATCTCTGTGTTGGTATTGGGTATAATATCTTGGCTCATATATTATTCTGAATGGGGAAATTAAAGCTGATCATTGTTGTAGCATTTTGGAGTATAATATTCACTGCAGAGTAACAGATTTTTCAAGACAACAATGCTCCTATTTACACTCCTACATGTGTCAAAAGATATGAAAATGAAGCAAGATATCTTGTTTGGTTTCCTCAATCCCTTCACTCGAATGTTTCAAAAATTTATGGGATATTTGGAGAGGAAAGTTACAGCTTAAATTCCACCTCTAGCTGCTCCTTTAATATTAGGGACTGTTTTACCTGAGGAATAGCCTCATATTTGCTTTAATGTTTGTTATGCATGACCTCTACACATGCTTCCTATACCACATATAAAAGTGTCATTCAACCAAAGACTGGTTAAATCCTAAATGAATTAAAGACTTTCATTTTATTTTGCAGATATTCATTTTATTTTGCACCCAACTACACATCTGATATTGTGAATGGATATTTTGGAAGATTCTCAGTATATCTTGGATAACTGCAGAAGTTAATGAGAGGTACACAGCAAGATCCTCAACACTGTCCATAGAGGTTGGCTGCTGAAAATGGAATTCCTTGAATAAATTATTTTCATTACAGTGTTTTGAAGGATGTACAGTTTAGAGTTCTTGGAACATAACATTTAATATTTTATATATTGTTGCGAAATGTCTTGCTGCGGGTGTATGGTGTAAACAGTCCAACACACAGGATAATGGAGAATGAAGATTTATTTACAAATATGCAGGAAAACACGTAGCACAGATACAGGAAACAATAGTTCTTGCGCAGATTACCAATGTAAACAGACAACAATTCGCAGGTAATAACAGTTCAGCACTTTGTTATCTAACAACACAAACAGTCAGCAAATAACTAATAACTAGTAGACCATAACTGCACCTCCAATAGCGCTCAGCTCACCAGCTCACACTGCGGGTAGAACTCCAAAGGCATTCGCGCTCCAAGGTGATCCCAGTCGATCAAAAGACGCTCTTCTGAACTAGGTGCCGTCCTTAAATATTCTCTCCGACAGGCCGTGACGTCACATGGTGTTTTCTCGCGTATTCTTTTTCCTAGTAGAAATATCGAGAAAAGGGTTGCATTTTCGGGAATCATCTATGTGTCGCCAAATCGCCAAAATGGTCGCCAAGGTCATGCGTGCTATAAGAGTCGCTGAGGTCACTCCATGCTTAACCTTGTAAAACTCTCTTCCCAACCATAAGACTTGCATTGCTGGGAAGCGACTTTCCATGATTGTAACAATATATATAATGTTATTTCTCATACTGGGCATCATCATCATTGTACAAATAATGAAGCACATACAACACGAGATGGAAACATTTGTAATAAAATACTTTCTTTACGATTGATGCTTATTTATATTATAGAAGAATTGAATGGAAATACTACTCCATAAAAAAAAATGCAAGAAGACACCATAAAGCAAGATATTTCTAAGGTAAAATGATCATTCATTATTCGAAAGTAAAATTTTAAAAATATTAATAGTTATTGATTAGGGAAAGTTAAAAATCTCACCAAAAGAGGCCCATCTTCAACTTTGCATTTGGGTATCAGTGCCCATTTAGCTGCCATAATTCCAATATTCTGCGAAGTTTCTGGTGAGAAGAAAAAATGCAAAGTTGGCATTGCAACATTCTTGTAAAATTTTTCATTCCCTTGGTATAAACTTATTGCGGCAAAAGTAGCAGTTCCAGCAGCAGATAAAATAGCCATTGATTTCAGTTTTTTCTATGAAGAACCATAAAAATTAGACAGCTAAAACATAATGAAGTCATGAAAAAATACAGCAAAACGTGCAACTGCTGTAAAAAAATAAAATAATGCTTTTTGATGCACATTTTAAATCAATATTGTTGATGATATTCAAGCAATTTTTTGTTAACTCGTTTTAAAAAATTACACTTGAAGCAATAATAATGAAGGAAGAATATGCATTAAAAAATACGATGCATATATTTAAACAGGTAAAATTTAAATTAAAGACAGTTATAAACCACAATTTATATATAAAGAATGATACTGCTCTATTGCGGTCTTTATATGAGGGCCTTTTTTTGTACATTTTCATTAGAGCACCCTGTCATTTTGATCTACTAGATAAAAAAGAATTACTGTATTTTTTCAGATTTTTAAGTCAAGTTTTATAGATTGCTACCATGGCTAAAAGTTTTTAAATTTCAGGAAAATTAGAATTGAACTAACTTTAGTTAAACTAACTTTATTTATTAAACATTTCATGCAATCTCAAAATTTTTTTACACATGAAAAACAAGCCTATGAAGTTAAAAGAATTTCAGTTTGCAGAGTTAATAAAAGATTTACAGTAAGCCTTAAGTACCTTTTAAGACATTAAAATAGATTTTTGAGAGTCCAAATATTTGCCTCTAAAATTGCTTTACTAACAACAAGTACTGCTTTTGCTCTTTGTCTTTTGTATAAAGCTTGTCATACTCTTCCACAGGTGCCACCAGTGGCGGACTGGCCAGGTTGCCCGAAGTCAAGTGGGCCCCCTTACACATTAGTCAATATGGGCCCCAGGATGTGTATGCGAGAGAAACTCTTTTCCTATCAAATTTCCTATGCCTTTTCTAAAGCAAACAAGCAAAATAACAGATAGTAAACAATATAGCAGAGAGTCTGTGTGTTACAAACATGCAACCTGTTGGATACATTCTTCAGCTGCCAAGAGTGTGAGAGATATGCCCAATGCTAATAGTAAACCATTAATTAATAACTATTTCATTATCCATGATATTTCTCTTCATATTTATTTAGATTTAATTTAGCTAACAGTCCTAATTATGTTTGAGGTGGCTTCTGTGTACTGCCGACCTTTATGATTGTTTTTACTCTTTTACTCATTTTTTTTTTTTTTTTTTTTTTCCCCTTTACTGTTATCCTAACAGACCTGAATCAATCAAAAATATTACAAAAGATTTTTGTGTTTAAGGAGTTTAAAATCAAATTTTGAGACATCACAGTGTATTTATAATGATAATAGTAATTAATGAAGTAATGATATTAGTGAAATTTCAAAGATCATAAAGGTTAGATTAAGAAATCCAATGTCTGAAGAGAACTATTTGTTGCTATGTGTTAAAAAGGAATACTTGGATGATTTGGATGCAGATGTAATTATTGACAGATTTGTACAGTCATCAGATCATTGTATCAGATATAGCAGTTTGAACATTACTGTGATTGATCGAGCTCCAGAAATTTTTAAATCGTTCGAACATTAGTATGTCGGGCCCTGATGAAACCCCAATTAATTTAATAACCAATGCATGATTTTGAGGATATGATAATTCCTCAGTGTTTCTTTGTGCAGCTTTTGCTCAATAAGAACACATGCTCCTCTTCGTAACCTTGTGTGTATTGAAGTTGTATCAAAACTCAAACATTTAACTTATCAACAATTCCCCAGGAAAAAACTGATAAGAACTTCTCTTTTAAATGGCAACTTTGTTTGGCACAATGATGTAGACATTTGGCCAACAAGCCAAATATCTGTAGATTTCCTTGTTAAAATGAGTGGTTTGCTACTTGATGTCATTAGTAAAAAGTGTTGTAAACTAAAATATTAGTGTCACTTTGTCATTACAATCTCAAACTATTTCACTATAACAGTGGTGTGCAAACCATGGGTCGCGACCGAAAGAAAATTTTTGGGGGTCGTTAAATTGAAAGAAATTTATTTGACAATAAAAAATATTAGGATTTTCTTCAAAATATGCGGTCGTGACCCACAGAAGAGTGGTCAAAAAATTTTACAAAACGTGAGGGGGTCAGAAATGAAAACAGTTTGCTCACCACTGCACTATAATAATAATACTTAAATAACTTTTGATTAAGCCTACTGTAAATTAGCAGTAAACAAGGCCTCCTAAAAAAACCTCAGACAAGTATAATATATATATTCAGCACAAGTAGCTGACTACAAACTGAACTGCTTCAGTGAGATTCAGGCAGGGAGTGCGATTGAGACACACATGAGAATGTATGAACATGGAACATTCCTGCCTCAACATGACAGCTGATTATGAGTTGAACTTGTAGTGGAAATGTGAACAAGGAGGAATGTACTCTCTCTCACATTCAGCAGTTATTGATTATTATTTATGTGTTTACCAGTTTGACACAAAGTTTATTCAAGTTGTGGAAAATTTCTTGAGTTTTCAAAATTTTAAAACTTGGTAGTGACCCCTAAAACACATTTTTTAAAATCTGAAATTTTTATGAGTCTTATTATAGGCCATAAAAAATGGGAGGGCGCCCCATCAAAATTTTAAAAGCTGATTTTTAAGAACCACCCTAATGTGCTCATTATGGGGAGGTTTTCCTCCTCATTATTATGAAGCTTTTGTTTAATAAACATATCATATGGAAATATATTTGAATTGAAAAAGCAATAATAATATAATTTAAAAACTTTCCTAGGGCTAAAAATTGATTATATGTATTCTAAATTAAATAACAAAATACTTCTGCAATAATGGATAGTAAATTGGAAAAATCATACCAGCAGCATTCTTTGAGACATCTTTTACTTGGTAAACTACAAAAAATTATTACATAAATAATAGTAGGCACTCAATTTATATCAGGAGGTATAACTGATATCAAAACTTTTAACATCGATAACATTCTCTGAATAGTTCAACTTATTCTATAGATAAAAGGAACAAACATATGTCAAAAACCTCTCAAACACGTGTTCAGTCACCTCTCTCGTATCTAAACACAACATAAACAAAGGTTGCCAAGATAACAAGCACAGTTACAGTGTTATTCCAATTTGAACACTATAAATATTAAATAACAATTATTGTGATGGATGTCCCAAAGTTGACTGTGAATAATTTGATACTTCTACATTAACATGATTCTATTTTTCTTTAATTGCAATGCTTGAAGCATCTCTACAGGGGTTAACGTAGTTCTCTTGTACTCTATGAACGAGTTTTCTGTTTAGTTAATTTGGGGTAATGTTGAACTTCTGCCATACTGATCGATTTCCGGTGTAATGCTTCGTTAAAGGGAATCTTCAAAATTTTCACTCTGTTTGAAGATGTTAATTAATGTTTAAAATAGAGTTTCTTAATGTTATGGCTTAAGGATACTTTGAAAATGCTAAATTTGAGATAGATATGGATGAGTTTTCTGTTTTGTTTACATTCCTTAAAAAGCTTGATTGTCTTTTGAATTTCCGCTTTGAAGATTCCATACACCGGAAATACGTAGTCACTGTATTGTAATATAAATAACCAAAACAGAAAACTCGTCCATTTGCTGTAGCTCTCAATGTTTTCTTAAAATAAGAGCCTCATTTTGTGGAAAAGCTGCCATAATTGTTCGCCATCACTCTCTTTGGCGACTTCTAAGGCTTGTTTGGAGGTTAAGTATTTAACTAAACAATTTAGATAATCACTGGCGATTAACCAAAATGATTTAACGTTACAATCATTCCATTTGGAATTTAGCTGCTTTAACTAAATATAATTCAACGATTGTATTACAGAACGAAATTATTTGAACTTCCCCAGTGGCGAATCCAGAATTCGGTTCTGGGTGGGGGCTGAGGTCCTAAAAATTTTGTATCGTAATGACGAATGTCAAACCTCATGGCTTATGTAAACCAAAACACTTTAACTTTACTCACCTGACAATAAGAATAATAAAGAGCACTACAATACTTTCGATAATTTAATAAAAAAATACAATGAAATAATTGGCCAAAAAATTTTTTCGACCGCGCCAACGCTACAAGTGCAAGCGGAATGACTAGAAAAGTAGGAAAATTTTCGAGCCTGTCAAGTCAGAAAGCAATGCCGTCACGATTTTATTACTATTCTTTTTAAATGAAAATCAAGATCAAACAGTTGTAGTGATTTTAAATTAAATCAAGAATTTTGGTTCAGCTCTGGGGGGGGGGGCTGCAGCCCGATAGCCCCTCCCCTGGATTCGCCACTGAACTTCCCAGATAGCATGTACACTTTCAGCAAGTTTGATTTTGCTTGATATTAGCTTGACATGACAAATTTGCTGTGCCAGCTTTGCTGCAAACTTCCTGCAAAGTAACAAAGCATAATCGAGCAACCCACTTTCAAAACAAGTTTGCTGTGAAGTTGTTATGACAAGCTTCACACCAGGATTGCAAAACAGGTGTGCTGCAAAAATGATCACACTTACAGATAATCTTTGTCTCTGTTTTAAAAAACATCTGATTTTTAATAGCATCTCCTAGACCGTCCTTCTTTTTATTAATTCATTAAATCAATGATAATTTGTAAAAAAAAAACTATCTTTTTTATAAAAAAAATTTGAAAAATTCTCCATCTTTTTGCTAAATATAGAACTCGCACTTTGAAGAAAACTATATCGCATTTTTCTTAATGTTGAAATGTTAACGTTCATAAACAAAATTAAACCTAAAAAACAGTCAATGTTTGTTAAAAAATAATAACCCAGATAGCAATTTTAGTTTGCAGCAATCTTGCTCTGCAAATCTGCAAGCTTGCAACAGATTTGACACGACAAGAGTGCAAGCTTGAAACAAGTTATTGCAAACGAGTTAGCCGCAAGCTTGTTGCGTCAAACTCATTGCAAACTATAATATAAACAGAGTACGAACACAACCCTTCCTAAACCTGTTGCCCTAAGCATGCAGCCAGATAGACTCCGAGAAGAAAAGATAGATTGCGCTAATAGATCGCACATACGATTTATTTTAAACTCTTTTCGTGATTTCATTAATTTCTTAAATTTTGTGTTGAGAATATGATCTGAAATCAAAGAGAGAGCGATTTTCGCTAATAACTACGTTTTATTAGCAGAATAAATTATGAAATTAGGGTTCAAAAGTAATTACTTTAAAAATGGGACAAAATGTAAGTTATTATTTTTCAACAAACATTGACTATTTTGTAGGTTTAATTTTGTTTATAAACGTTAAAATTTCAACATTAAGAAAAAGGCGATATAGTTTTCTTTAAAGTGCGAGTTCTATATTTAGTAAAAAGATGGAAAATTTTTCAAAATTTTTTTTATAAAAAAGATAGTTTTTTTTACAAATTATCATTGATTTAATGAATTAATAAAAAGAAGGACGGTCTAGGAGATGCTATTAAAAATCAGATGTTTTTTAAAATAGAGACAAAGATTATCTGTAAGTGTGCTATCAGCTTTGCACCAAACTTGTTTTGCAATTGTGGTGTGAAATTCGTCATGACCAGTGATGTAAAATACCCAGGCATTTATTTTTAAGGGTAAATAACCATTTTGGGTATTTACCCGGGTATTTATTTTTCAATTAACTCCATTCATACAAAACACAGACACTGCTGTGAAATATGATGCCTCTATATAATATAAATACGTATAGAATATATATTGAGCGTACGGTATGGTATAAAAAAGAAAACTAGTAATATATGAACCTTTTAAATTCTATAAAAACTAAGAAAATGAATCAGAAAAAACAAAAACGCAATGCTATATCATGGATCTTACATAAAATACGTGGCTTAAATATCAATTAAAAAAAACTCAACTAAATTTTTAAAAAAGAAAATGTTGAGTTTGATTTTAATATAATAGAAATTAAAATGAAACATACAATTGTTTATAATTCTTTTTGGATTAATTAGTAAAAGTACCAGATAAGTTAGCAGATGTTTGAGTTCTAACAGTTTTAAAAGTGAATTATTCTAAAAGTAATATTCACTCATATTACTTTCAACAGAGGTAAATTATTTTTGTAATAAGATTTCAGCAAAAAGTAATGAGATTTTTTTTGTTGCTGAATCTGTTGCATTATTTGACGGTATAGTAGACACACACAGTTTCCTGGTTAGACGGGATTCATCTGGATCATGAACATAAATATTTAAATGTTCTTAAAATTCTAAATTTGATGTAAGTGTCATGATTGGAATCTGATTAAAAGAAAATTCATTAGCTATTTTATTCCTTTCAAAACCTTTTTTAATCCAACAAGACTTTTGAAACATTTTTATGTGTTTCTCCATTTTGCTTACATTAGCAAGTTTGTATTCAACATTACAATAGTTACATTGGATACTTTTTACCCTTCTCAACATTAAAAGCTCCAAGCAGTTAACTTTTTCCTTTTTTAAAAATTTTAACGTAAAATTCACAGTAATATTAATGCACGTGAAGTAAACGACTAACTATTCACTAAATCAAAACAGAACGGTTGACTTCCAACATAGAAATGTGACGGTTGACTTCCAACATAGCAATGTGACGGTTGACTTCCAACATAGCATAGCAATGTGAGTAAATTATGGATCACAAGATTCACTGGCACTGTCTATCTCTACTAATAATAAAGGAGAATATGTGTGTTTTGGCACTCTACAGGACAGACCGCTAGGCCTAGAGCAACAAAATTTGGCACAAACATACTTTGGAGGGTGAGAATGTGCACCTCGTAATCGTTTTTAAAAAATTTTAATTAGAATTTTAATTAATTAAAAATTAAGCGAAATTTTGGAGTTTTTCCTTAATAACTTCCGAAAATATTACAGCACAAAAATTATTTTTACACCATCTTTAAATTTAAAAACTTACCTTTTCAATACATAAATTAAGTTTTCATTCTATATTTTTCACTAATTTTAATAAATTTTTAAAAATATTTTTGGCATTCATTGTTACCATGAAATTCAAACCGTTTTCATTGTTTAAACAAATATTTAATTGCGTGTTTCTCTTCCATTGTTGAAAGCTAATATAATATTCTATTGGATTTTCTTTTCTTTTTTTATTTGATCAATTTTTCTGTGAAACCTGTAAAGAAAGTCCTCTAGATAGTAAGTATATAAAGAAATAATCCAGTAAAACTGAACGGTTATGGTTGCTATGTTTAAATTCATTTTATCAGCATGCTTTAAGCCAATTAACATGCTGCTTGACGTAAAACGTGCCGCGGCATTTCGATGTTGAAATAAATTTTTAAAATTAAAATTCGCTTCGATTACTTACAATTAGGTGTAACTTGACACGAACAGTTACTTGACTCCATTAGGGACTTTTATATACACAAGGAACAGAACAAGTGCAAAAGATTACGTAAAGAACGCGGACTAAATCTCTATCGCAATCTGAAGTTTAAAATTACTTTGTTGAGGGAACGTGAATATCAAACTATACATAAGAGAGTCAGTTGAAATTATATTCCCGGCGAACAAGCTGGTCGCCGAATAGCTAGCTATAACATAAACGGCGTTAAACACAATTATTCTATTGTAAGTGTGATAGTTTTAAACCGTAAAAATTAAATTTCCCCCCCCCCCCATCCCGTTTAAGTTTTAGAATACTTTATTCTGAATCCTGATAGCAATTAGTTTTTGTTTTTATAATTTAGTCAAAACTTTAATTTAAAAATTTTATAACTATGTATTATGTTTATAAATTTTATATGTTTGATTTTCAATCGCCATTCGCAAATACTTTTTTTACAAAATACCCAGTTTAGGGGTACTTATTTTTTTATTTCATTTTGAATCATTCGCAATGCTTTTTATAAAAAAAAATGCCCAGTTTTGGGATATTTATAATTTTTATGTTTCATTTTGAATCAACATTCGGAGATGAATATTTTTTTGCAAAATATCCTAATTGTAAATTTTATGTTTTATTTTGAATCACCATTCACAAATACATATTTACCTACCCACTGGGTATTTGGGGGGCCCGCCGGCTGACAGCTAACTGGAAACCTGTGGCATTTAAAAAAATTTGCATTTTTGAAAATGTTTTCAGGAAACTAATTTGTAGTCTTAATGAATTCAATAACATAATTAATTAGCGCGCTAACTAATTTCTATTCTTTTTCATTCCGTTATTCATGCTATTTTATTCTTTTGGGATTGATCTCTTATCATGGAAGCCTATCATACTATCTTAAACAATGGACTAAAACTCTGGGAACTATAGATCGGTTCGTCTAGTGCTAAATAGGTTTTTCGAACTCTTAAACGAAATCTTGTTCTCAGTCAAAATATTTCACACTAACCCAGAAAACAATGATGGCGATTGGGTGTCAAAAGAGAAGGGGCAAAAAATTTATCGACACCTGAAAGTAACCCGAGAAAAGTTGACAACAAAATTTAAAAAAATTATTTGCAAAATTAGCTACTTTAATTCCTATTTTTAGGTAGCCAAAATGAAATAAAAATTTAATTTTTTCTTCAAAAAATGTGCGTGTGTGTGGGGGGGTCCCTCTTCTCTCCCCCCTAATCGTCGCCACTGCTACGAAACAGTATTTTCCAATCTTGAAAGTGGAAGACTGATTATGTAGAAATAACTTACATTTATTGCGAATATAATTATGGAATAATAAATTTAATAAAAGTATTTTTAAAAACTTTTAACTAACACTCTTATTAGTATACTAAAAAGTTGAATTTTTTGCATAATAATTATTCTTTACCTTTTAGTCTTCAATTTATAACTGATTATCATAATGCTACGGAATTTTTAAATCATTTTTTTTTCAAATTCATTACCAGATGGCGCAACAAGTATAGAATCAAACTTAATTAAATGAATCGATTGATTGATAATTAAGTCTGAAAACATTAAAATTAAGTACTGCCATCAAGAACACACAAGTGTACAAAATTTCTAAAGCTCTACAGTACAAGGAAGTGAGTGAAACATCGATTGCAAAATTCCATTATAAAACACGTGAAATAGGACAAGTTAAATAAAAAAATTTTAAAATTGAGGGAATTCTTACTCGCCTTTCTCGTATACTTCCATATATGGATGTCTCTTATAAATGTAGTCCAAAATAGTGGTGCACAATAATTTTTCATCGCCTGTTTTAAGTTCTTATGAAGGAGTATACGAGAAAGAGGAGGGGAATTTCAGATCTTTTCTTTTATTTATTTCATTAAATGCATTAAAAATTCATAAAATGCTTTAGGGGATAATATGCTGTAATATTTATTATCTTGTTATTCAATGAAGAATTTACCTTTTTGCACATGTGCAAAGAAGGCTGTATCGCAAAGTTACGTGAAACAGTTTTTGGCAGCTGTATTTTATCTATAATTGTCTAAGTTTTTAACAAATGAACGAAATATTATTTTAATGGGGAAGGTCCAAATATTACACCTTGTTTAAGTGGAATTAAAATCGTACCAATGCGTTTGGAAACACAAGAGGGAAAGTTTCTTTCTTTTCTTTCTGTCTTTCTAAATCGTTTTCTCTAAAAATCCCAATGGGACTTGAAGGTGAAATAGCTTCATATTAATGATGCGCATTGTTAACCGCTCAAGGACCGAATTATTTTGAAGCCTGCGGTATTTAGAACGAATTAACTCGGGTTATGTCTTTAAGAGGTTAAAAAAGAAAGAAACGACCAATACAATGATATGCAAACCATTTAAATACATTTTGTTTCTTTATAACATTGACGTTTATTTCTTCATGTATGGTAAATCACATGTTTATGGCTCTGACATAGCCTCTCAGAATTTTTCTCTCTTAAAAAAAAGTGGTTTTTTTTTTATCCATTTTTTTCTGACAATTATTATTGAGGTGATACTTCTTTGTTTACAGTAACGGAGGTTTGTATGGTCATACGAATTCTGTTCAAGGTAAAATCACATGATGAAGTAAAGGATTATAGACGGAATAAAAAAGATGGCCAAGTAGAAGGAAGAAGTTTCATTTTCACAGAAAAATCACACCTGTCGAGTCAAAAGTCTTTGAATTCATCGAATAACAGCATTTCTTTCTTTATTTCCAAATAATACTGACATAATTTTAAATTTTAAAAATGTTTTTGATCTTTCCTTGCTTATGAATTCTATAGCTTAACAGAAAGTCAAAAGACAGTGTGATCATGGAAATCTGTTCAGAAAATAAAAATTTAAGCATCAGTTTTTTTATGAATTTTAAGAAAGAGTTTAATAGTATCTTTAATTAGTTCTTGTTAAACTGAGGGTCGTGGCCCTAAATGAGTTCAGTTTAGTTACATTAACGTCCCCTTTTGAAGCAACACGAGGGCTATTTTGGGAGGGACCTCGTAATTTTGCGCCATGATCAGGTGACGAGGACGACGCCTGAGCTGGCACCCCCTCTCCAAGCTTCCACGCCGCACCATCGGGAGGACGTTTGGCCGCTCCTTATGATTTAGCGTGCAACGGGCCCCATAGACGGCGGATCTTCGATGGAATCGGGTTTCGAACCTGGAGCCCTTCGGCCCCAGGGCTGACACCTTACCACTAGGCCACCGCGGCCCTGGCCCTAAATGAGATCGCGTAAAGCAATTCTGGAGTAGCAGAAACTAAAAACTTTTATACTTCGTGCTTTTTTCAGCTTTATTTAATATTTATAGCGGCAGTGGTGGCTTCGTCGCCGAGTGTAGACTTAGGGACTGGAGGATCAAGTCCTCTAGACCCGGTTCCAAGGCAGATCCGTCCTACATACGAACCTAGTGCTCATTAAATCCATCAAGGATCAAATGTCCTCCCGCCGGTATGACGTGGAAGTTTGAAGAAGGGGTGGATGCTTAGATGTCATCCTTATCATCGGACCATGATTCAAAGTTACGACTCTCTCCCCAAATAGCCCTACTGCAAATCACATGTTTAGGGGACACATTATTTTCTCAACGTCTTTTTTCTTAATTTAAAGTATTATTGAAAAAGTTTTGATAGTATTGAGACTTAACAATCATATAAAGTTATCTCGAGGAGGAAAAAACCATTTTGATCCGCTCTCTTAGTTGAAATTTAAATTTTTTAACGAAAAATTCAATTTTTTAAAATCCCTATTGCTTTTTCAAATATGAATATTTTTGCTTCAAACTTTATTTGTAGATTCACTGAAATATATTACACAAAACTGTGTATGGATTTTAAGGTGTGCCTAATATTCGCTTAAATATAGATATTTTCCTAAATTATATGGTGAAAAATGAGAAAATTTAGCAGTACCTCATTTTATATCTTGCATATAAAAAACCAAACAATTGAATGCTTATTGCATGCACAGTTTTATCATATACATAATGATAAACGTGCGCAAAAAATTTGAAAGCTATATCTTAAAAAGGAAAAAAGCCTTAGCATTTTGAAAACATGAAAGTGCAGAAAAGTCCACGTGGAGAAAAGGCCATTTGAAGTTGCCATTTGAAATTGTCAGTTTTTCATTAATCATCGTAAATAAAAATCTAATTAACTTCTGAAATATTAAAGGTAGAAATCTGAAATTTTGATACAATAAGTAGAACGATAAGAGCAACTAAATAAGCCAATAAAATGAAAATTGTTATTTTTGCCAATTTTTTGCGTAATGTCCCCTTTAATCTAACTAATCTAAAGGTATTTAAAATTTGTAAGCAGAAGCGGGGCTAGTGTACAAGCACTGCATCTCCAACTTTTTTAAATGTATAGACTTAATCACTAATTTATTTAATCTTGAACGTAAATTTAAATCTAGCAAAGATCTGACGACAATTTCAGCGTTTCCAATCTTCTCAAAAAACACAGGGAAAAATTTCGGCAGAAAACTCGATTCCTTAACATTTTTTTTCCTAGTTGAAGCAGGCTTCTCTTCGTAGAGAAGGAAAAAAATCCGTCATAAAGAATACTGCATTTTCACCAGTCTTAATTTTCGCTAATTTCCTTCCGTTGCGCAGGCGCAGTAACAAAGCCTAAGCTTTTCTCCCACGTTTAAGTGCAACATCTGGAATGCTAAAAATGGAGTTTTAAATGCTTTTCCACAACAAACTTTTTTTTGCGAGTTTTTGAAAATAAGTAACAAAATGAAGGATTTAATGTTACGTTGCAGTTAAAATTCGACGAATCTTTATAACCCGAATGGTTTTTCGATAATCTTTATTTACAAATGTTGAAAATTCTGAAAGAAGGCGTTTACAAAATTTCTGCGACCCCAATATTATTCTGTACGATCTTATTTGGGGTCGCGACTCATAGGTTTAAGAATCCCCGATTTAGAATAAAACGCGTGTAGCTCCAAAGAACAGAGCTCGAGCTTTGCTTTTCAATATTAAGAAGAATCAAATATATTCTAGGGCTTGTTATTGAATCGAGATAGGTTACATGCAATTGCAATGATTTCAAGAGATAAAAGTAGTGTAAATATGTATGTAACTTCTAGGCCTACGTCTAGGTCAAGTTAACTTCACAGGATTGATAGAGGCGAGATAGTTGCTGAGGTAGTCGGTACATAGAACTATTGACACTCAAGTGCTACATGTTATCTAGTACGATATTACCCTACTCGGCTTCTCAATCTATCATACCTGTATTCCACATAAATCAGAAGTACTCCATTGTGCGTAACTGGTAACGAAGTCAAAGCAAGACTACTCGATAACTAAATAACAAATTTAATGAAACAACAATTAAATTAAAATACTAAATCATAAAATCATTATACAGCTAGCTATCAAAATGATACAGGTACAAAATGATACTATACAATGATCCTCAACGGTGCCGTTGATTGAGTGCACAGTAGCAATCAGTTCTTAATGAAGTATTTGAAGTTATAGCGGCCCCACATGTACATGGCATGAGCCACCACTGTTTTGTAAGCAAAAATTCTTTAGAAAATTCTTCCGATTTTAGATATTTTAACAAAGCTTCTTAAATAATCATTTTAAATTGAACTTTTATTATTTATCTTTAATTATTACTCTAGTTTATTATTGGTCTTCTAGTTTATTATTGTTCTTCCAATTCTTGCGTTGAGACGAATCTCTTGGAATGAAAATGGGGCAACGGAATATTTTTCCAAATGAAAACGTTCGCGACTAGAAAGCATATAAGAAGTCCTGCGTTAAATTATGTTAAACATAAGTAGAATATTCTGGCTTGATACCTATAAAATGGTTTACCAAATGTCCCGATTTTATAGGTTATTCGAAGTCCTGACTCTTTCGACTCTACTCACATAGTAGGGCACTCTAGACAGGGCACTCTAATCATGGATCAATAGTTAGTTTCTAAATCGTTAGGCATATACTTCCAATTGGTAAAATGCTTTAAACGACGTAAAGAATATTGCTTTTTTATACTTTTTTACTACATAAATGTACTGATGAAAAATTGCGAAATCTAAATTTTTATACAGTCCCCCCGATCATATTAGTCATATTTAACAAAATATTCTTGACACACTAACATTTTAAACAAAGTTCCACTCTTCTGCGACTAAAACTCACCAAGTTATGAAGCTTTGAATATTGCTGTTTTAGACGATTTTAGACCATTTCAATAGCCGTCTCGAAGAAGACCCTTCAAGCAACGCGCAGTTGACTCCTCAACGGTGCCGTTGATTGATTTAAAATTATGAAATTCAGAGCTCCAAAGCTTCATATCCCTCGGTGAGTTTTTGTCTCAGAAGAGAAGAACTTTGTTTACAATGTTAGTGGGTCAAGAATATTTTTCTAAACAAGACTAATAGGACAGGGAGACTGTATAAAAATTTAGACTTCGTAATTTTTTCAGCATTACCTTCACTGCTTCAAACAACATAAAATATAATTCTTTGCGTCATTTAAAGCATTTTTCCAATTGTAAGTAGATGCCTATCTCAGACTGTTTATAGAAATTAGTTACTTGGCCACGTTTAGAATAGACACTCGGTGTATTAAAAAAACCAACACCTACAACGAGACAACTTTTTAAACTTTGTTCTGGAGATTGTCTTTAATTTCTTCTTTGTGGATAAATGTTTTTCTTTCCAATACATTCCGGTTTAGGTTCAGGCCAAAAGAGGATATTAAATTCAGACCTTAAAGTATTTTTCCTCTACAGAAAACCTATTCCACTTTTGAATCTGCATGAATGTCTGGCCTCTGATGAAGTCATTCACCAGATTCTTACTTCTTGTCGTTGTCTACTATTATTTTTACCCTTCCACTTTTTTATTCCCCTTTTTTTAATATTTTTATTTATTTTATACCTACAACGAGAGATAGATAAATTATATCAGTACATTGTTTCCATTATTTTTATTTTCTACAGATGCTTTAGTTGCTGAACAATGTTTCATCTCAGAAAAGATTAGAATGAGTGAATCTACAATGAAAAATTTAATTATGAGTAAATTGACTATGGAAATGAATTACTTTTTTTGAAATTAGAAACATCAAGCCATTTCTAAAAAAAAGCAACTAATTATTCTTTTAATCTTTCCTATGTGTTTTGTAATGATTGCAATTAATGAAATGAAATATTACCTAATTATATTACGTTTTGACTTGGAAAAAGATATTGTAAGTATTTTAACTTAACTAGTTAATTTATTAATTAAAGGAAATTGAGGAGAACTATTTCACTCACCAAGTTTGCAAAAACTAATATATTATATATTTTTTTTATCAGACTTGCCTAATTGAAATATCTTTCCGTACATTCTTTTCACCTGCATTTGTTTTTCACCGGATAAAACAACGGAGGACAAAAAAGCTGCTAACTCAAAATAATGGCAAAAAAATAATAGACTAACACAGTTTCTTCACACTCATCTGATTTTGAGCACACAGAAAAAGCTCAATTCCTCCTCTTTTCAAAGCAGCCCAGCTGGCGGAAACACACACAAGTGAGAGAAAAAGTTGATACGCGTTCGCCCTGTTACGATATTCAATTTCCCGTTCCCATTCGAAATGGAGACACGCGATTGGTCGGCGGCTCAGGTAAATCATTCGCTTTCAGCAATCGCCGGCGACTTTGGGGGTAGCGTCATCCGGAGGTGTCACGTGACCTTACGCAATGTCCAGCGGATCATTTCCGTTTTTTTTTCTCCCCTCCCGTATCTCTTTCCACTTTCGGTGAAGAACAAGCAACATTTGGCGGAGTATCGCCCTCTTCGGGCGAGAACAGAGTTTGTTTACATGGACTCATGTTTTCATGTTTATCAGTTCTGAAGATTTCTACCTTTTGTGCAATAAAATTTCTGTATTAATGTTTTTCATACGGTAGCGTGGAACAAAAACACTCAAGTAATCTGGAAACGAAATTCATTTCATTTTTGTATCAATATTATGTATTTCTTACTTTTAGCAGTCAGCTTTTCTCATTGCATGTCTTTTCTTGCAGATTTGTTACCTTCCATTCGGGTACGGATTGATCACCTGACAGATTTAGAATTAGTGGGCTAAATTTCTTTTAAATAAAACATTTGAAGAAGTTTGCAGTATTAAATTATAAATGATTATGTGACAAAGTATTAAACATATATCTGTCGATAAAAACTAGGACAAAAAATAGAGTAGTCTATATATATTTTGGAATTTTACGGATTTCCTCCAGATCTCTAGAAAAAAAAATGGGGCCCCCCCCCCCCCCAATTTTTAGAGACATTAAACCTTCCTTTGATTCTGTTTCGAGTCCTAATACGGGAGGTAGTCTCTTGTTCACAAATGAAATAAAAAACCTTTAGAAACGTAGTATTAATTCCAATGAAACATTTCATTGTTATCGTTTGGCGTAGGTCAACCTTCCATCATTTGGAATCCAACATTCCAAATCAATTTTAATCATGTCTGCCTTCCAAAGAATTTTGTTGATTTTGCTTTCTTTCCACTGAAATCGTTTGGCGAATATCAACCATCCAAATTAATTTTAATCGCAGCATCCTGCCGATAATTTTTGCCGATTTTTGCACTCTTCCCAGTGAATTAGGAATCTTAATATCAAATCTAGCTTTTCGATATTAACATTTATTTTCTTATTTTTATTGGTAAAAATATTTATTTATTTTTTGTATTAATACTTTATTAACTATAAATTTCAATCGCATTACAGAGGAAAACTTCAAAAGTTTCTTTGCAGGTAAATGAATTTCAGCACGAGACCATCCGAGTCCCTGAAGACGTTCAAATGGTAATAAATTCCTCGCTATTTATTAGCATTTGAGGTGTTATTAGACTTTGGATCGGAAGAGGAGGCCCAACTGCCTGGTTTCCAGATAGCATGTGGCAGAACGCCGTTTGACTATTTTGCTTGGGATTTTATTAAAATGATTATGTATCAGCAAAACTTTCTCAGTTCGGATGACCTGAAACGGCCCAATCACTTAATTTAACATTATTAATCCAACGTCGATTACCATTTGAAAATATGCAGTCATTAATATTTCACCTGCAAATAACAATAAGAGGAGGGACCGACATCTTTAATACGACTGAAAGTTATAACAAATCGTGCGCGTCCTCTCAGCATAAAATATTACTTATGGATACTTTTAGCCCTGCACTTTTCTGAATTTTTTTTCTTTTCATGACATATTTAGGATTCCTTAAGGGACACGCTAGTTTTTTTTAAAAAAACTATAAAACAAGTAGTCTTATTTAATGGCCTCTAGTTCTTCAATTAATATGACGGTAAGTTTATGAAAAACAAGTCGTTATCAAGAACAGGAACCGCTTGGAAGCAATACACCGGAGATCTTTCCTTCCGGTAGAATAAATTAATAAAAAAGGTTGAATTAACTGTTCCTTTGTTAAACACGATTTCCTTCAGAGTAATCTATTTGTTATTTAACGAGAAATTTCCTAAGGCAGTAATTTTCAACTTTCAAAAGGGTACGTTGTCTTAAGAGGCAATCGAAAACATTAAACATAATTGATTCTTAAATAAAAAAAAAAGATGCATGACCTCGACAATAAATAAGAAAAATGAAACAAATATGATTCGTTAACTGCAGAAAGAGAACAAGTCCAAAACACAAAAGCTTTCTTAAAGTAGGATGGTTATGTTTTTAATAAAAAAATGTAATAAAAAGTGTATTAGATGACAGCCTCACACTTTTAGAAAAAATTACATTAAATTTTGCTTCACCAGGAAAGATAGCAAAAACAGTACAACCGAGCTAAAGGGGGAGAGCCGTTTCGGATAACGATTTTTTCGGTTAAGTCATGAACATCTTTTACTATTTTGTATCTAATTGCAGTCTGTAATTCTGAAATATTTTCAGACAGTGGCGAATCTAGGGGGGAGGAGGGTATCGGGCTACAGCACCCCCCAGAGCAAAGCCAGAATTTTTGATTTTATTTAACATTATTACAACTGTTTTTTCCAGTGGCGAATCCAGGATTCGGGTCTGGAGGGGGCTGAGGTCATAAAAATTTTGTATCGTAATAACGAATGTCAAACCTCATTCCTTATATAAACCAAAACACTTTAACTTTACAGGCTTTCCTCTCCTGACAAAAAGAATAATAAAGAACACGTCAATACTTTCGATAATTTAATAAAAAATACAATGAAATAGCTGATCAAAAAATGTTTTCGACCGTGTCAACGCTACAAGTGCAAGTGGAATGACTAGAAAAGTAGGACAATTTTCGAGCCTGTCAAGTCAGAAAGCAATGTTGTCACGATTTTATTACTATTCTTTTAAAATCAAAATTAAGATCAAACAGTTGTAGTGATTTTAAATTAAATAAAAGGGAATTTTAATTTAGCTCTGGGGGGGGGGGGCTGCAGCCCGATAGCCCCGCCCCTGGATTCGCCACTGGTTTTTTCCTAATTTCCCTCTTTCTAAAAAATAATTTAAAAAAAAAACATATCAACATTACTTTCAGGCTTGGCAGGCTCGAAAATTTTCCTAATTTTGTAGTCATTCTGCTCGTACTTGTAACTTTGACGCGGTCAAAGACACTTTTTGGCTAGTTATTTCATTGTAATTTTTATTAAATTATCGAAAGTATTGTATTGTTCTTTATGATTCTTATTGTCATGTGAGTAAAGTCTGTATAGTTAAAGTGTTTTGGTTTACTTGATCCTTGAGGTTTGACGTTCATCATTGATACAAAGTTTTAAACTCAGCCCCCCCCCCAAACCGGAATCCTAAGTTCGTCTCTGTTTTGAAAGAATGAGCAAAAGATTCAAAACTCTCTTTGTGGGCTACACTTATGTTCTTTATTAAAGTTAACCCTCCGTCGCGCTCAAAGCGCCTGACAGGCACAGGTAAACAATATCGTAATTAACATTGTCGTTAACCACTAATTTTAATTTTATCATTCCAAAATTAATCACTGACCTTCTTGGGGAAGTTTTTAAAAAGAAAAAAGTGGGATATGGTTGCAAAAAATCTCGCTTTCGCGGTTATTTCCGTGCAGTATAGTACGTGTTTTTTGGTTTGCGATTTCAGAGGCATTTCGGATAACACGGGTTTCGGTTAACCGGGGTTTTACTGTAGTTTTTTTTGTCTTTTATAAAATTAGTATTTTGTGACTTGCTCTCTTTCTGCAGTTAGCGATTCATGTAAAGATTGTGGCAAATACGCGCTTCACACCAAGAGAAAGGACCATGTGCACCATCAGTAAGAACAGCTCTTAGTGTGCTTTGAACTTTGATGAGTCAGTTTGAGCTGAAACACGAGTCAGTGAACACATACTCTAACCTCCCCGACACTAAAATTTTGCTAATGATTAATTGATAATCAAACTGTTTATCTCTTTTAAAAGTTCTGCGTTTGTATTATTTATATGTTTAATGTTAAAAGAACAATTTAGTATGGCCTCCATCTTTCTCTACTTTAGTCCAGAACAAAACTTGTTTTGCATCATTTTGTGAATTTATCGACAGTATTTTCCCCCACATTATATAGACTATAAACTTTTTATGAGTTTTGCTGGCATTAACATTTTTTTACTTATAACTTTTGTTTATTTATTTTTATTTTTCAATTTTTGGAATTCATTTCTTTTCTCTCAATTATTTTTGGATCAGACCCTTTTGTTTTTTTAACTGTTCGAAATTTGTGTGCTTTTTATGTTGTATAATAGTTTGCGTATTTGTGCGCTTTTATTTGACTTTTGAGTGCTTTAATATTTTTTTCATTTTCCCCACCTTGTACTCCATTTCTCGTTATTATTCATTTTTTTGTTGTGTATATGTGACCAGTTATATTGCATCTATATCTTTAAAAAATTATTATGTTTCGGTACCTTTTCCCCTTGTTTATTCACTTCATTGCTTAATACCATTCATGTTCGTATGGATGTGACCAATTTATTGTATATTTGTTTCTTTTTTTCTCTTCCCCCTTTTCTGTTTGGAATTTGCATTTGTTTCATTTATTTTGAAGCTTCCTTCACCCCTTTTTTTGAGTCATTTACTTACTTCTGTAAGCCTTGTGTTGTACTTGTTGGTGCACAAGGAGTTTTTCTCCAGAGATTGCAAAAAAAAAAAAAAAAAATGTTAATGTAACAAAATCAAGTAAAAAAATTTAAAAGGTTAAAAAAAAATTAATTTACTTAATTTTTTAAAATAGCTAGCTGGTGTCATAGTATATTCATAAATAAATGTTATACATGATTTCAGATCTAAATACAGCAATTCTCTATTTTCTAAAATATCTTATCTGTTTATGTTCAGTAATCCGAGTACTTTACTTGGAAGAATAGATTTATCATTAAAAACAGGATAGGAGTTATTTTCTCATGAAATACATTTCTTCTCATTGCCAAAATTATAAACAATTGCCACCCACGTTTTTAGATAATATAGTGTTAAGCAAGGGCATTAGTTATCACCCCCCCCCCCCTTTGGGCTCAAATGGAAATGGCAAAAGTGAGCTTATCGTTTTAAGGTTAGATTATAGCCCCAGAGGCAGTGGCGTAACTAGGTTGGGGCAGGTAGGGCACGTGCCCTGGGCGCAACATTAAGGAATAAATTAATTGTATTTAAAATAAATGTTCGTTTTTTTAAAGCTCTTATTCCCAAGATTCTTAAAAATTGAAATTCGTTCACGGAAGTATGGGAAACTAAGCGACATAGTCTTATTTACAACCGGAAACTATTCAAGTTGCGACAAAATAACAAAAAAGCATTATGTTGTAGAGACTTGATAACGAACGCATCGTTTATGAAAGGGAAACCTCATTTCAAAGGAAGGTCCTTTTCACAGATTCGTGTCTCAGGGATTGGGAGGTAAGGGAGGATAGTTTGGAATCGATTCATTCAATAGGGTTTTTCATGATTTCCCACGGTTTGCCGGTTTCATACTGATTGGATTTACTTTTAATGTTTGAACTCCCAGGCATAAAGTTTGTGAAAAAATAAATATCACTTTTCTAAAGAAAAATAGGGAAGGAGGCGCAGTTTTGAATTTGCCTTGGGCGCCATTTTATGTAGGCACGCCATTGCCCACCAGTGGTTTATTGGGTTAAAGCATAACATATTGCAGAAACATGAATCACATAAAAGATGCTTATGGGTTCTGTCCTGTGGCTGTGCTCTTAACCAGCATTATTCAAAAGTTGGTAGACGGATGTGCCCTGTAGCAGCGAATTGCTCCCTGGGCTGACTGATGGAGTTTTTCCTGGTTTTCCTCCAAGGTCTTTTCGCAATATATCCATCCTTGGCTGTTTCTCCATGAAACAGCAAACCATTCGAAAGACCAAGCGAACCACAAATGTGAGCCAGATTCCCATGAAATTCCGCAAGGGAGGCAACGTAACCTTATATTTTGGAGCTAAGTGAAACCTCGATCTCAGGTGCATATGTGCTCCTTTGCCCAGAAAAAGGAGCCGCAGCTCCCCTTTATCACGAGTCCTGGACGCATATAACCGACCTTTACTTCAATTCGTTATATGCGTCCTGGACTCACGAATTTGGCTCGATATGCAAGACCGAGTGGAATTAGAAACAGCACTACCAATGTTAGATATAGGTGTACAAAAGTTAAGGGCAATTCTTAAGATGCGAAAAAATTGGAGTTAATTTGGATACTATGGTTCACAATCAGTTGCGGAGAATCGTAGGACATACTACAGTCGGAACTCCCATTTTACAGTGAAGATTCGGTCACGAGGGCACTTAGGAGGTTGACCAGAAAATGATGAAGCTGATAACGAGTTGAAACTTTCACCAATGGTTATGTTTGATGTGCATAATATTTACAAGCATTTTCATAAAAATAGCACGAATATTCGGAAATATATAAAGGTTTCCTTAACAAATCTAAAATATTTCCGAATGTTTTTTCTTATTCTTATAGCATGCAGAGTTTTCAACCAAATTGTACGAAACTTATAGATTACTTGACAATATGCAAAAGAAGCAATGTATGAAAATTTGATTACTTTGAATATTACAGGAAATATGAGTATTTGCAGTAAATAATTTTTTACTGCACAATGGTGAAACGTAAGGTAATTTTTCTTTCATAACTTCAGAACCAGACATATAGGGAAACTTATATAAAAATTCCAGTTCAATATTGTTAGTATTCAGAAAGATATCGGCACTGGAAGAGGTGAATTGTTTTTGCTCTCTAAGAGAAACAATATGATGAGGGTTCTTGCACAAACTGAATTTTTTTAAACCTGAATTTTCGAATAGTTATAATCTAAATGTAATATAAATTATGTATTTAATTTATAAGTGTTCATGGGTATTCAGGATATTCAATCTTCATAAAATTGAATATCACTGTTCGAAGATTCAAGTTTAAAGATATCTGTTTGTGCAAGAAGCCTCATCATTTTGTTTCTCTTAGAGAGCAAAAGCAATTCAGCTCATTGCCGATATCTTTCTGATTACTAACGGTATTGAACTGGAATTTTTACATACACTGAAGAGCCAAAACATTATGACGACCTTCTCAATCACGCGCTGTGCCTCCTTCAAAACAGCTGCAACTCGCCTGGGCATATATGCCACAAATTTTTGGTACATGACTTTTAACAGGTTGTACCAAATATCTAAGCAGCGGTCAAGCTAGCAAAGTCGAGATATTCGGACATCGTGGTGTTTGAGCTCTGAGCTGTCGCTCCATGACATCCCAAATGTGCTTCATCGGATTAAAATCCGGCGAGTTAGGTGGCCAGGACATTAAGTGGAATTCATCAGTATGCTCCTCGAATCACTCCAACACAATCCGAGCCTATTGACATGGGGAGTTGTCCTGATGGAAGATTCCATTTCCAGTTGGGAAGACAAACGCCATGTAAGGGTGCAACTGATCCGCAATGATGTTCAGATAGTTCGCAGCTTTCATGGTCTGTTCTACCACAACTACGGGTTCCAGAGCCGCCCATGAGAACGTTCCCAAAGCATGATACCGCCACCACCAGCTTGTGTATGACCTGCTGTACAAGAGGGGAGCAACTGTTCGCCTAGCAGACGGCTTACCCTGACACGACCATCGACATGATGAATGAGAAATCGGATTCATCCGACCAGGCAGCTCTCTTCCACTCATCCATGGTTCACTCTCGATATTTTCGGGCCCACTGTAGGCTAAATTGACGATGGCGCTTGGTCAACAGAGGCACACGAGTGGGACGTCTGCTGCACAGTCCCATATCCAACAATGTCCGCTGAACTGTGTGTTTCGAAACACTTGCTCTTGGACCTTTATTGTATAGGGCTGTCAGCTGAGCCACTGTCTGGCACCGATTTTGCTTTACCAAGCGGTACAGTCTCCGACGTCCTTTATCTTTGATGACGCGTGGACTACCAACACCTTGGCGTCTACTGCTGGTGTCCCCGTCATTTATCCACTTTGCATGAATACTAACAACGACAGATCGTGAACAACCTACCAGTCGTGCAGTTTCGGTGATACTCGTTCCGAGTCTTCGGGCCATTACGATCTGCCCTCTATCAAATTCGCCTGGATCAGCAGCCTTTCCCATCACTCGCAAAAATAAGTGCAATAATGATTACTTACCTTCTCCAGCAGCAGTTAAATACCATTCTCACTTAACTGAACCACGTGCCCTCCACGTCATCCAGACGAGTTCATTGAAAAATGTGGGGACAGTCATAAAGTTTTTGTGTAAGTTGTCTTATATAACTGACTCTGAAGTTATGAAAGAAAAACTACGCCACGTTTCGCAAATGTGCAGTAAAAAATTATTTATTTCAAATACTCATATTTCTTGTAATATTCAAAGTATTTAATTGAAATTTTTATACAGTGCTTCTTTTACATGTAGTCAAGTATTCTGTAGTTTCTTACAATTTGGTTGAAAACTCTGCTCTGTTATAAGCAAAAAACATGCGAAAAGATTTGGGATTTTTTAAAGAAACCTTTATATCTTCCCGAATATTCGTGCTATATTTACGAAAATGCATGTAAACATTATGCATTTGAAACAAAACCATTGTAGAATGTTCCATCGCATTATCAGCTTCTTGTGAAACAGGATGAGCTGAAATCTCCTTCATCACTTTTTGGTCGCCCCTTTAAATGCCCTCGTGACTGAATCTTCACAGTAAAATGTGAGTTCCGACGACATTATGTCCTGATTTCTAACCATAGTATCCATATTAACTCCAATTTCTTCGCATCTTAAGAATTGTGTTAAAGTTTTGGACACCAGTGTATGTTCTACAATAAAGTTCTCACGATATGTATGCCTGAATAACAGAGCTAACAGGAAATGAATTTTCTGAATGCTCATCCTCCTCTATATGTCACATGCATATAAGTATTCCTTAAGGAATTTAATCTTATATAATAAAATTCAAAGAATTATTGGAAGGGTGTGGGTGCTGGATAAAAACAGTATGAAAGGTTGGGTCCCAATCACTAAAAGATCGAAAAACTTTGAGTTACATGTCCAGAACTCTCCCCCCCCCCCCAATTTCTCAGTTCATCTGCTTAAATAAAAGCGAAATTCAAGATAGTCTGCACGCTTTAGAAACCCAAAATACTGAATGGATTTCTTCAAATTTTACTCACAAATGCTATAGAGAATAAGGAAGATTTTAGTGAAGGTTTTGCGACAATAAATTAGACTGCTATTTTTTTTTTCCTTAGTGAAAATCTATGTTTTCATACATTTTTCTCTAACTATAAAGAAAATAACATTAAGAAAAATGTTTAGCAACACCTTATTTCCTAGCATATTGAGAAAGTCAGTTCTTGCATTCTTATGGAACGAAATAGATGCTATACTGCAAAAATTATTAATGCTTTAAAAGTTTTTAGCATAATTTTAACAATGCGATAGGTTTATGATTTTAAAAATGCAGTTATTGTATAACTTTCGATTGTTTTAAGGAAAAGTTTGGCCGAATTTTCTGGTCATAAAAAATTTGGTCACAGTCTAATAGCGTGAAGAAAAAAAGCTTTCACTGAGAAAATAATCAAAACTTTTCAAGCGTCTGCCACTACTGTCCATGTGAAAATAATTTTTTTGGGAAGTCTTGGTTGACTGATTGGTTTGGTTCTTGGTACAAGATTTTGATAGCAATCAACCTTTTATTTTTTTATGTAAGACAACTGCTTTGCTTTCGATTGTTTTGTCTACAGAATGAAATTTAATTGTATTTTAAAATTTGAATCCAAATAAAAAATGAAATTTTATTGGATTAGGATTATCCCACCTAAATGATAAAAATAAACGAATAAAAAATAACTTGATTTAATACAGCTCAAAAAGAGTGATATATACAGAGAATTAGCTAAAAAAATACAAGAACTGTTAAATTAAACATCAGAAACATAACTTTTCTTCTTGAGCGTATTTGAATAATGATGGAGAAAAAAGAAAATAGAAAGAAAACGCCTGAATTTACCACTTAAAATTAAATAAATAAAAATCTTATTCGAATTTTCAAAAAAAATTACAGCGTCATCTCTCTCTTGTGCTAATCCCATCACTGTGCCAAATTTGGTTCCGATAAGTCTGGGTCTGGGTGTGAAAATAAAAATAAAATAATAATAATAAAAAAAAACCGAACACACATAATCAAAAAAATTTTTATAGTTTTATAAAATTTTTTAAAATTTTAGCTCTTTTATATATAGTATACAGAGTTGTGATTAATAAACAAATTAATTTAATGCTTATATTTTTACCAGAAATGTTAGGAAATGAGAGTTTGTGACAGAAGTTTAGCTATATTAAATAATTGTGTATTCAGTATATTCCAGATACAAATATTATGCTGTACTTAACTGCATTGCTTATTGGATTATTTTAGAACACAAAAATGTAATTTCTATCTCAGAAATGACGTATAATATCAATGTAATAGATACTTCAACAACAAAACCCGTGTTTTATGAAACTTTGATTTGAAAATATTCATGACGAATGTCCCATACACGAACTTCCGCAGACTGATTTTTTTCCCCCTTTCCGCGTGTATTATCCTTGTTCAAACCTATTTTATTCAAAACGAAACCTTCTAAACCGCGACGCGCCACGACCTCCAACTTCATTTGCATTTGGCTTTCAATCCAGGTGAGCGCCAAAAAGTACGATTCAAAAGTGGCAACCCTGAAGTTCAGAAACCACTCCATTCGCGAGCGCCAGAAAATCAAAAGTAAGGTAAGAAGTGTCCGTACGGGAGAGTGCTCCACCTACAGAGAAAATTTTCGGTTTACTTTTCGAACCACTGGTGGGAGGAGTGTTTTCTAAGGGGGTCCGTTCTTCAAATTCGAGAGAGTGAAACATGTGAACAGATTTCTCTGAGAAGTGAGAATTTACACGCCTTGAAGAAGCTTTTTTCATCTACGGCGACAATCATGTTCGGACAAATACTTTTTTAGGCCTAATTGCATGAAATCCTCAGGTGTGTTGTTGTGGTTTTGAGGGGCCCCGCCTTTTATTTGTGGTGTTGTGCGCTTAAATCAAAATGCCTTGTATAAGCGCACCGTACTTATGGGCGTTTTTGCTGGTAATTGTGAACCTTCAGAAGGCCGTTTTTTCAAGAACTACGGAATTTGGTGGTTATATTTCGGGTAGAGTTGTTTTGGATCCTTTGGATTCGCCGTTTGAAGTTCGAAAAGATGTAATTATTGAAGGTGGTGCGAGTTTGATAATTAGACCTGGAGTGGAGTTACGATTTGCTCCTGGAATTGGAATATCAGTGATGAAAGATGGAATTTTGGAGGCGAAAGTAAGTTTTTTTCCCTTTCAATTCTTAGTTATATTTTAGAGAATTTATTGGGGGAAAATCCATTTTACTTTTTACCACTTTGATAACATTTTGGTTAAAAAGGGGTTTACAATTTTTGTTATTCCTATTTTGAATATAGTTCTATTAATTTGTCGTTATTTGTATGTATATTTGATCATTCTTTTTCTATATCATGTTTTTTTATTCCTTACCTATAAGTTTTTCTTTCTTCTCTACGGGCAAGTAAAAAGCTTATTTTTTAAAAAAAAATGGGCTGTAGACTTGAGTATGTTTACTTCAGATAACTGGTACTTTCTTGTCAAATTTTATGAGTAGAATTTTATTTCCAGTTTTTAAAATATTTTACATTAAATCTTAGTGAACGTCAGTTGAATGTCCTTTTTTTTATAAATTTAAAAATAGCGTTTGAATTTAAACAATACATTTTATAGATTAACTGCTTCATTGAACTATACTTTTCACGTTAAAATTTGAAGCTGACTTTAAAAGTAATTTGGAAAAACACGGATGTTTAGTTTTTTAAATTTTTGTTTAAATGAACTTCGATTTGCAAAATTTAAATATTTAATTTGAATTTTGATGTTTTAAACGAACATTAAATTTTTCAATGTGTAATTTTTCGATTAAATTGAAAAAAATTCTAATAAAAATTAAGAATTTTTTGTATTTATTATTAATGATGTTTGTAATAAAATGTGTCCATCTTCTTTACTGTAAAAATTTTTATTTTTTATCTCTTTGTATAAAAATGAGAATAATTGCTTTTCACTCTTGTTATCCTTGTAAAATATTGTTTTCATAATTAACGCTGAAGATGCTTTCTCAGCTTAATTTGAGATAAAAAAACATTTATTGTGAAATACTATTTAAAAGTAGAGATAACATGAAAGAGGTTCACAAACTTTTCGGTTTTTTTCTTCTGAGAATAAGAATTAAGTATTTTCTGCTTATTTTAATACATATCATAATGCCTTTGAATTTATTGTTATTTTTCTCACTGGTTAATATTTGTATTCAAAAGAAATTGACCAGCTGATCATAAATCATGATAATTTAAAATCGTATGCATTTCCAGGATTATATATTTAATATTAAAAATTATGAATTTGGAATGCTTAACTCTGGAAATGCTTTTTTGAAAATTCGAAATTTCTTGGCGCAAATATTGGAAGAAAAAGACGCGTGCACACATAAAACCAGCGGGAGTGGTCTCCCCTAAACTTTCTCGTATACTCGCTAACACATGTGGAGAAAATATAAGCTAAAAGGCAGTAAAACGCAGCAAGCGTCTCTAGCACAGTTGGAGAAAAAAGTTGTAATAGAAAATCTCATGCACATTTCCAGAGTGCTTAAGAAATAGAAAAAAAGCATGATAAACAGAACTGACGAATCAATTGGCACTAACTTTCGTTTTGTCAATAACAATTACTTTTGTCCGAGTGAAAATAATGCAAAATCCACTAATAGAAAAAAATGCATTACCAATTACAAAATGAAACTAACCGTCAATTAAATATGCAATTATTTTCGAGAAAATGTTTCTTTGTGACTGACTATGAGTCACCGGAATGAAAGCGAAAGGCAGATCAAAATGAAACGAGAAGAATTTGGCAGTGAGAAAAGACGGTAGTATGGTGAAATAGAATCGGAAACTGACTTGATTTCGCAATAGGGTTAGTAAGATAAGAAAAAGCAAATTTCGAATTTGAACTCCTTTTCTTTAACCGATTTTAACGAAAATTGGAGACAAATCAACAATTAGGGTTTCACGACTACATACGAAATTTCATTTATATAAGTCATTTCTTTTAGAAGATACCGTCTTCAGAAGTATGCAATTATACTAATCAACAGACAGTCAACCCTTTGACGGATTTGGCCCGACATTTGACACGGACCTTCATTCCTGATGATAAAACTGTGTACCAAATTTTATCCATCTAGCTATTTAAGTTTTGGAGTTATAGTGTTCACATGACCGCGGACAGACTTCCCATGGAGGGATTTTGTCCAAAATTTGTTAGAAACCTACAAATTATGTGTAAAGACCACATACCAAATTTCATCCCTGTAGCTCTAATAATTTTCGAGTTACCGTGTTCACAGACAGACACACAGATAGACAGACAGACATACAGTAGAGTCTCCCTACAACGAAGTCTCTCTACAGCAAATTTCTCCCTATACCGAAATTTTTAATCGGAATGTTAAATAACATTCAAAATATTCTCCATATAACGAAGTGGTTGTCTCCCTATAACGAATTTTTTCAGCGGTTTATCTTTTCGATTTTTGTCATTTTTGAAGAAAGATGATAATTTCTGTGCTACCAATTCTTTCACACGTGCCTGTTTCTGGAACCACTCACTCTTAAAATGTGAAAAATTTTCTCAAAATTTAACATCACGAAATGCAAAGAAATGTAAAATAACGGAATTTTTCAAGTAAAATAAACTTAAGTACATACTAGTACAAACTATTCTCTAAATTGGTGATTTGTCTTAACTTTTGAGCATTTTATTTATACAAAAAAATTAGTATAATTTTAACAAATTTATAATATATATTACTTCATTTTTATTTGATAATCATAATTAAATACATTTGAACTTATCGCACCTATTGAAAAGTTTGGAACATTTACTTAAATAACTGCAAAAATCTCTAATCTCCGTATAACGAAATTTTCTCTATAGCGAATTTTTCAACTGGAACCAAGCGATTTCCTTATAGGGAGACTCCACTGTAATTCCAAAATTGTGTTTTTTCGGACTCGAGTTCGAATTTTTTGACGATTACATTACTTTCTCTTTGTATACTTCGTATACGAGAAAGTAAAAACACACACTACAATGCGCTAATGTTCCTTAATCATCGATAGACTATCGATACTATCGAAGTCAAGTCGATAGTATCGGTTTTCGGAACTATCGACAGAAACAATCGATAGTATCGACTTTCTCAAAACTATCGATACTATCGATATTTTTCTCCCGGGCAATACTATCGATAGGCGCATTTTCATTCGATAGTGTCAAAATTATCGACTGAAACAATCGACTGGAACTATCGATAGTATCTAAACTATCGACTGGCGTGGGAGAAAACTATTGATAGTTCAGTCGATAGTTTGGGAAAACTATCGATGTTTAAGGATCACTACAATGCACGTGCTCAGCTAAGAAAGCTCAAGACAAATAAACATAATTTCAGGCCAGCGTTAATTTGTGCTGTAAACTAAAAAAGGAATTAATTTTAAAATAACTATATTTCTCGTTTAAATCATAGAAGCAGGTTTAGATTTTTTTAATGTTATTATTAGATGTTATCTGTTCTATTAAAATTATTTCAATTTTTGGATATTTAAGTTTCTTTTTTCGTTTATACATATGTAATGTTATTTTATAAAGTATATTATTTAAAATACATTTAAATTTTTTAATTGTTAATAATTTTAGTATTTGAGTTCTAAATTTAAATGTTTTTAAAAATAATTTAAAGAGAAAGAATATTTATATTTAAATTCGTAGAATATAGAGTTTTTTTTTAATAAAACGCTTCGTAATTTTTTTAAAGAACAGATTCATAGTATTTATTGTGTAAATCATGATCTTCTTCTTGAAAACTTTCTTACAACTATTTTGACAGCCGTTCATCCCCCCTTTCACTTTCTGTGAAGAAAGGAAACCTCTAGTTTTTTTTCCCCGAATACAATTTTAAGATAACTATTAAGTATGCTCAAATGAAATTTTTCATATCACATTATTTCTTAATATTTGCTCTTTATATATTTGTTTGAAAATATAAAAATCGAACTTCTATGTTGTAAGTGCTACTCAAAACTTGAATCACGGTGGTTGCTTTTGAAGATGTACTTACAGAAATTTAATTTTTGAAGAATATATACAATTTAAGTATCCAGGGTAATTATTTCCAATGGTAATATGTTTTCATTAGAAGATTTCTTGCGTAAATTATTTTTTAAAGCGAAAAAAATGAGCATTTTTCGAATTCTAAAAATAATATAAAAGATAAATAAGTTTAAAAATTAAAACATAATTTTTATCACTTTATTTCCATTTCACCCCCAAAAAGTAACTTCTAATGAATAATGAAACTTTCTAATTGAATTTGCCTTATTTAGATAATAAGTTACCGCAAATGAATCAGTTTGAAAACGTTGGAGGAATGTGTTAATGAAGAGGTGGCGAAATAGGTTCATAAAAACTAGGCGAGACGAAGAAATGAACATTCTTAACTATCGAATGCTATTGGAATGTGTATACTTGACCCACAAGATGTAGGTATGTCGTAAACGCAAATGTGGTTGTCTAAATCATAATGAATATCGACTGTTTTAACAGGTAACGCGGTTGTTTATTTGTACTAAAACAAACGATTGAGAGAGTTTGAAAAGAAACGGAATACACACCGCTTGAGCATTCAATTGCTTATTAAGAAGCGAGAAAAATTGAAATAAAGTAACCTAAAAAATTTGCGTGAAAAATATTTTTATCATTTTTCGCTTCTAAAATTCTAATTCATTCGCTAATATTTTTCTAAAATTTTAAAATTTACCAGTAGACCAAATAAAATATTGAATGTTGTGAGCAATCTTATTATTTTATTGTGCTATTCCAAAGAATATACCCAGAAAAGTTTATTTATCCCGCCATGGCAAAGCATTCGGGTATTAGAATAGAAATAAATATTTCAACACAATTTCTTAATTTTCTATTCTAGATGACGAGTAATATACCACTGACTAGATTGGCAATTGACATGTAATCTAGCTTCTGTGCCACTCTACTAAGAAGCAAATATGTACTTACCGGTCGGTGGGGTAAAGTAAAAGTGGCTTTTTTAGTAACCGATGAACTCCTTTAAAGACAAAGTCAAATTATACTTTCCAGATTTGTTCAGCAAGCCAGACATGACACATTTCCGAGGAAACGCGGATTTCAGCTTTTTCGGCATTGGATTTTTATCATTCTTAATTTTCTTTAATATAATATAATTTTATATAATTATTATATAATTTTTATTAAATATAACTTTATATAATTTTATATATTATTTAATATAATTTTCCACAATATTTTTAAAATTTCAAGAACTTTTTGTTGAAATTTATTCGTTTTATTGTTCAATTCATCATATTTATTTTTTTTCTCGGTGTTTTTGTTTGGAACAATTCATTATTTAAAAAGTTCACCTTTTTTTGTTCCTAGCCTGTGTCATGTCTAGCTGTTCCTTGTGAAGAATATTAATTTTCATTTTACTCTGTTACAAGTGGTTTCATTTTTTTCTTTTTTTGCGGATTAATTAAATATGAAGTGTGAGGATTATTTGTTTCTTAAGTCATTGGTATAAGCAGGCTGTTTTATGTAATCATTATCCATAGAAATCGAACGACTGTACTGCCAATACAATGCCAGTGGCAAATCCAGGATTTGGGTCGGGGCGGGTGAAGTCATAAAAAATTTATATGATCGTGACCTCATGTCTTATGTAAACCAAAACACTTTAACTTTACTGACTTTACTTACCTGACAGTAAGAATCATAAAGAACAATACAATACTTTCGATAATTTAATAAAAAATACAACGAAGTAACTAGCCAAAAAATATCTTCGACTGTTATGAACGCTACAAGTACAAGTGGAATGACTAGAAAAGTAGGAAAAGTTTCGAGCCTGTCAAGCCAGAAAGAAATCTTGTCGCATTTTTATTATCTTTTTTTAAAAAAGGGAAATTAAGAACTAACAATTGTGAGATTTTAAATAAAATCAAGAATTTTTGCTTAGCGCTCTAGGGGGAAGGCTGTATTCGCCACTGTACAATGCCATATGTAGCATATATTATCACTAAATTTGCAATAGTTCTAAGATTAGAATGTTTAACAGGGTTAAAATATTAGAGCATTTTATGCAGAAAAAGGAATCTCGATTTCTCTTATGCCTAATAAATTGTTTTGAACAGTAGATAATTTTAAAGCTGTTTTTGTGTTTACCTTGATTTTCGGCGAATTCCTATTGCTGTTTATCTAACAGAATCGATCCTTTAGTTGGCATACATGTGCTATCTGTTGGCATCACGCATTGCGTCAACTTGTGAGCCTTATCGATTGTCGGAATAACAATCAGACATCTCCTGAACTGCATCAGACATATTGAATGCTGTGTGTATTTCAAAGCTACTAATCCTAAAATAATGTCCATTTATCGGAGTATTTATTTAATTATTTCCTTGAATTTCTAGCCTTCTTCCGATGTATTTACTTTCTTTACCAGGGTCATTTCTTTCCTGTACCTCTTTATCTGAATTTCTTGCATTCAAGTACCAATCAAAATTGAGGTTATATTTTTTTTGAAACGGCTGATAAAAGATTATTAAAAAGGAATTGAATTCCATTGCCTTACGAGAAGATTTTCTGGATGCTGACGATTCTGTAATTTACAAGTTGAAACATTGATTAATGGGAAGTCGTTGAAAGTGTGGTAGGTCATCCTGATGATTATGAAATGAAATAAGTGACGTTCTGTGATCCTTTTTATTTGCATTGAAAGAATATGTTTATTACAACCAAAAAAGATATAGTGGAAATAATTCTAGTGATTTCGTATATAAGGCTTTGATTCCAAAGATGCCTGACTCTGTAAATCTTATGGGCTTTAAAATATCAAATGCCACATTTCAGGTAACTTAGGTGCTTGGGATAACTCGAGAAGAGCACAACAAACAGTGTTCGTACTCCTCCTGAAATTCTTGAAAAACTCCTGAATTTTGCTTTTTTTTAAGGGCCCTGAAAACTCCTGAAAATTGTGTTTTCTATCCTGACATTTCTTCTTGTCTCCTGAAAAATTACAATCGAAGAGCAAAAGATGAAATTATGATAAAACATAAAAATATGACGTTTCCATTTTTCCTTATTGATAGAAAGTCGCTGGAATACGGAATTCTTACTTCTGACCTTACTTAGCGCCGAAAGAGTCTACCGTACATGTTCCAAGTCACCGTTATCGGGAAAGATGGGGGGATTGATATTTAGTATACTTTTTTGCCAATTTTATAAAAATTATCCACACTACCCCCTTCTCCCCTACAATTGATTTTTTTTTTCATGTTATCTCCTAAATTTTCTGTACTGTACTTCTGAAAAAATCCTTAGAAACTCCTGAATTTTACTATCATATATACAGTATGAACCCTGAACACAGATTATTGTATGATTCTATCGTTATTTATTTAGTGTTCCAATACAGGTATCATTTTTTAAAATTTAAAGTTTTACCCCTTTTATGAGGGGTTTTGAGCTTATATTTCTTCTGCTCATTGTATGTTGATATAATTATTGTTATTGGGCTTGCTTTCACTTGAATTCACGCAAATGACAAACGCATTTGTTTTTTTTTAAAGTTCCATTGTAGCGGTTACAATCAACTGCCTTCTCCTTTCTATGGTAGGTGGCGCTACTGGAGCCATCTTTTTCCCATGATGCCTCTCTGTCATTCTAGTCTGTGTGCTTGTCTCGTGATGTTGTACTCTGTTTTGTCTTGTGTCTTGTAACTTTAATGTTCTGTGCTGTGGAACGTAGCCTAATAAAAAATGGTTCCTAAAATTGAATGGATTCTTCAGCAGCACTACACACAAACTTGAGTCTCGTCCCTCTATACCATATTATTTTATTAAACCAATTCGCTGATTTTTGGAAAGTGCCTTCTTTTCTGTAATCAGGAATAATACACGTTGGATATTAGAGCAGCAATGGAGCACATTGATCAAACAATCCGTTATTTTCGCTATAAATAGAAATGTTGCTGCGGCTTAAGAGATGTAACCTACGAGACAGAACTATTGGAGCATTGGTTGCCAATTGTTTTATGGAACGAAATGTCTGTCGATGTTCAGGAAAAAAATTCTGGACTAAGTAAAAAAAATAAAATCGATTATTATAGAGATGTCAGGTGGTGACAAGAAAATAGGTGGATGCTGAGAAAGATCTTAGAAACCAAGCTGAGTGTTTGCACTGCATGTCTGCGCAATACAATACTTATTTATGATCGTTACTTTAAATCAGAGTACAATATTGATTGATTGATTGATTTGAGGGTTTTTTTGGGATTTTTAGCAGCAAAGGCTATCATCCCCGTATTCACAAAAGTTTCAAATTAAAAAATGTCAAAAAACTTCAGGTTCTGGAGGAAAATATGAAGGTTCTGTTTATTTTCAAAGACTTTGCTTGTGAGTTCCTTAAATCTATAGGTTACTGAAGAAACAAGACCAAGTTTGTTCCAGAGATGACCACGAATGGTTGAATACCTAGAGCAGTGAAGTAAAATATGATCGAGATTGTTCATAACGTTGCATGTATTACACATTGGATTGTCTGAATGATTAAGTTTATTTAAAAGGCCTGGGGTTATTAATGTTTTACTAAAAATTCTGGCGCAAATTATGTCTTCTCTTCTGTTCTTTGTCCATTTGAAGATGGATCTGATGTCTGGGATTTCTCCAAGTTCTTCATAATATTTACTATCTCTGTAATTTTCTGAAGTTCTTTTTTTGGAGTTGTCCTTAATATGGGAAATAATATCTTCTGATGCAATCCAGTTAATGTATGGGCTATGTTCGGTAACTAATTTTGCGATAAAATCCGACTTTTCATTCCATAAGAGTACAATATTAAAGTCGAAATATTCAGGGTTCAAAATTGTAATACGTGTATAATCATTGAGGATGATTGGCAGTGTTTCCTGGGACTCACCGCAGTTCCTAATTGAAGCAAATGTAATTGGCGCGAAAGCACCAACCCATCATTAAGGCAAAACCCATAAAATGTCATTCATACATTTGATTAGAGGCTGCTCTAAACGGTAGTACGACGTCGGAAAGGGAAGGACTTGCCTCTGGTATGGGCGTGTATGCCAACTCATAATTTCGTATTTGTCAGGATTACTAAGGACATGCACGCTACTTGAAATTTCTTACGTCTAAACTGTTGTGGCGCGTAACCATGCTCAAATAGAATTGTCGAGACAAATATGTTTTGATACGCTTTTGAACTTTACAGCGTTGATAACTAAAATTTATTCAACTGTCAATTTCGATTTATTTTTTTCAAACGAATATATTTTTGCATTAAATAATAATTACTAACTGGTATTGATAAAAATGATGAATCTGGAAACTAAACGAATTTTTAGTTTTTCTTTAAAATTATAAAATTAGAAATTTGACTTAATTATATTATTCAGCATTAGCGAAAATCACTCCAAGCAAATGGTTTCTCTGTCGGGACACATCACCTGCAAAAATGCAAATATTACAGGGGTAGCGATGCTGTAAGATTGCGCCGCTATTTGTTTCGTGTAACGCTTGTGTCCGTTAACTTCAGACGCCTTCGATTTGGTACTGGCAAGGAACAGTGTAAAGATTTAACAGATGTATATCTTAATTCTTTTCAGCAGCTGTTTCTGAAATATTATAAAATTTAGGAAAGAAGTCAATTACTGCCATTAAGTGAAATTAGAACTATGATAAAATTGAAACTCTATCGTAAATCGTTTGCAATCAGTTGATTAACTTTTTCTGTTGCTGCTGCCAACATCTATACAAATTAGTATTGTTGGATTATTTTTATTCCTGGCAACGCAAATGAAGTTCAGAATTCTTTTAGAACTTGTTTGTGCGCGTTACCTTCTTCTGTGTTCTTTTTTAATTGTTGTAAGTTAATTAAAATTATTGCAGTCCACTGCGTTATGATTTCTTTTTCTTGATGTACAGGCTGTCTATGTGAGATGAACGATTTGGAATACAGTTCCATAAATGTTATAATATAATTTATTTTCCTTCATACCCGTACTGAAACAATCTGTCTCAAAGGAAAGAAGTCTTGAATTCCAATCGCGTATCTGATTTCAAGTGCGATGAAATTTGTACTCGCACTCTTTTCCTTCCTCAGTGTTGTTGACTAGACTGATTTAAAATCGGCATTCAGTCAATGACCGTCATTTGCATGAATGAGTCAACCAGACAGTCGAGTCTCAATCCGTGGGTTTTAATTTTCCAAACGCATATGCTAATGAGAAATTAGACTCAAAGAATAATTTAGTGCTCATGAGTTCGAATTCTTAAACTGGCAGGCTCCAGTTTCTTTCACGAAAAACAAAATTTGAATGCAGAATTATTAGAGCACATATATTTTTAAAAAATGAGTTGTTTTGAAAAAAAAATCAGATTTTGATGTTATGTACATATTTTAATGGCGTAGTGCTATGGTAAGAAATCTTAATATTTTTAGTATCTGTGTAACAGTGTTAGAAGATTTTTCATGGAAATACAATGCTTTTCATAATTTATGTAGTATCGCGGTACAAAATACGGGAGGATGTACTGTACAGAGAATCTGAATAAGTCCGAAAAATTATAATTGTTAGAAAAGGTATTTTATTTATTCAACATGGTCTCTCCATAATATTTTTAAGTAGTTTAATATTGATTATTAAACTCCAAAACTTCCAAACAGTCTTGCGTTCAGATTTGCTCTCTAATCTGAAAGATAGTGGACGATCAAACATCAGGTTTATTAGTTTAGTTATATTAACGTCTCATTTTGAAGCTAAACGAAGGCTAATTTCGGACGGACTGATTTGAAATGTAGTCAGATGACGATGATGACACCTGAGCCGGCATTCCCTCTCTAAACTTCCGCACCACACCTTCGGGTCATGAAAAAGTGACTTTGCCATAAGGTCACTGCAGCTCCTAAGTCTATAAAAATGAAATATTTTGTGCTAAAATCGTCCCCGCCGTCTCGATGACATTTGCGTTGCCTAAAAGAAAATTTCGGGCAACTCTTCGATCAGCAGTAAGGATGACATCAAAGCATTCGTAATAAATTTGCGAACTTCAGTTCTGATTTGTACTTCGAGATATGATTTTGCCAGCTGGAAATTTACGATTAGAACTGCTTATACTTCGTTCATGTGGTTGAAAATGAAGATAATAATCTAATCCTAAATTAATTTTGCACTGAAGAAAGGAATAAAAGCGTTGGCGAACCTGTAGTATAGTTGCCACCTTACACATAGACGGAAAATGGAGCCAATTCATGGTCACTTATATCAGATGCGCCGTGCGAATTTAATTTCGGAATTCGTTGCGCATCTTGCAGGAGGATGAAAAGCGTGATGTCACAGCATAACGTAAGACAGCGAGCAGTCAGATTTGCACATGGAAAAAAAAATATTCAGCCATCTATAGCAACTTTCAGTGATAATACAGCAAGAAGAAAACGTCTAACATTATTTTATTTAAATGCCAAAATTGTCACTATTATCTGCTTTTATTTATCTCATAACCAGAATTTGTTTAGCTTTTTATTCTTAGTTTATCTGCTGTCAATAAATGGTTGCGTTTTAATTTAGAATAAACTACAGTAGAGTCTCCCTACAACGAATTTCTCCCTATAACGAAATTTTTAATCGGAATGTTAAATAACATTCAAAATATTCTCCATATAACGAAGTGGTTGTCTCCCTAAAGCGAATTTTTTCAGAGGTTTATCTTTTCGATTTTTGTCATTTTTGAAGACAAAAATGACAAAAGTTGTTAGTTTGTTAGAGTTGATAGTTTCTGTGCAACCAATTAGATGAATTCATGCACATGCGAGTGTCTACTAACGAAATTCACACAGATTTTAAAACCTAGATTATCCTAAGTTTTTCGTGGACAAGGATAATTTATTAATACAGATAAATTGAATTAAAACTCGTAATGTTCAAATATCTATTGTGAATAAAAATTTCCTATTACATTTTAAGTATTACATTATCGTCTGCTTATATTTGCATACATTGTAAAAGACATACACAGGAATTCATGTAGTTTTTTTCAAAGTAGTCACAGTATGTTTGAGCTAATATGGTGTTCCCGAATTTAAAAATGTATATTTCTCACAGTCATGCAACAAATTCAGTTGGAGATAACATCGGATAGATAAACGTGAGTGGTTTTTTACTTTGAATTTCTGATAAAGGTGAAGCACCTAGGCTTTTTATCTCGAGAGGCATTCGTGGTCATAGTAACTATATCAGCAAGAGAGTTGTTTTTTATTTACTTAACAAAGTGTCAGAACTGCAACAGGGAAGAAAATAGCTTTCAACAGTTTTGAAAATTATATCATAATGGTTTTAAATATCTGAAACAAATGTTTTAATTTTCTCTTTAACTTACAGCGGTTGTTGTTTCATAATGTAAAGCAACAACAACTTATCTCAAAACCATTAATAAATAATAATAATTGTAACAGAATAATTGCTTTTTTAAAACAGGAATATAAGAAGAATAAGTGTAGTTGGTGATTAAGTAAGTAAATTAATTAAGTGTAGTAAATGAGAGCCACTGTACATTGCGGTTAACACCACTGTATATTACGGTTTAATGTTATTTTCCAACCTTTTGACCCGACCCACCTGTAAACGCATTCAATGTTAAAATGATTTCCTGGCAAGCAGAATTTCGAAATAAAATTCAGTGGTTTTTGTTTTTTATCCTCTTAATAATCGATATTATTTATTTAAGGCGCTGTTTTGAAAAGCTTTGTGACAATTATTTAATTACTAGCGGTTTATTTGATATTTTTTAAAAAAATAGTGAACTTTGATTTTTCTTTTGAACGTATTGATCAAATCTTTTCATGATTCACTTCTTTATCGACAAAGCTATTTTTTATGTGTAATGATAGTTTACGGGATCTGTACTTGGTGTACCCTCCGACAGTTGGACCAAAAAGAAATCCGTCGAAGAAGTTCTAATTTGCTATGAAAGTACCATAGCTGCATGTTTTGCTTTGTAATAGAGCATATTTCGACTGAAGTATTTCTTCGTACTCGTATGAACCTCATACATTGCATGAACCTAGTCCGCAATTTTGCATATTCATCGATGCATTAATCTGTACTAGAGTTGGCCCAGCGGTCGAAATTCGACCGTAATTCATTAAATTTTTAAGTTTGAACGTTATTGAGGTTCTTTTGTCAAAAAGTTTACCTCTATAATCATTGCATATAATTTTTTTTGAATTTTGTTGTATTGTGTCATTATGCATTAATTTTCGAATTACTTGAAAAATACGAACGATAGGGAAATAAGGAGGTATAGCTTTGCTAAGTCATATTTAAAAAAAAATAAAGCGTTTTTCGACATTTCCTTGTTTTTTTTATTGCTACAATGGCCATGTTTCGCCAAGGCTACACAGTTAATTTGCCTATCTTTTTTAAATTATATAAAATTTAAATAAAAAATTAATACAAAAAATGAAAAATGAAATAAAGAAGACGCGCTTAGTATTTTTTTATGTATTTTTATTGAAACAAAAAAACCCGGGCGGTTAAAAAAATAAATGCTGTCCGACAGGTGACCACAGACTTTTATATGTTTGACATTCAGTATAAACGTAAACAATGAATGATTTATTTTATTTAATTTAATGTATTTGTAACACATATTATACATAAATTTTATCTTTCTGCACTCCTTCTCCATATGAACTTTAACTATGCCCAATTTCACCCTCCTGCGTGCACGCAATGTGCTTAAAAAGGGGGTACAAAGTTTTTTCTTCACGTATTAATATATAGATTTTTGCAGAAAATCTTTGCCTAGCTATTAATTAGCCATCTAGGATGCATCTATCAATGCGCTCATTTCCACCAGAACCCATGACAGCTCTAGCTTGACTAATTCTCACATTGTGATTCATTCATCCAAATTTTAATTCTCTTAGTAGTTTGTAATACGATTTTAGATTCTTAATCTCCTATTTTTTGAATAATGATAATTACAAGCTAAACCATAAATTCTGACCAGAAAGTAACTATTTTTTAAATCAGGAGAACTCCGTAACTTACACTTCCTTTGTAATTTTTGGCAAGGAACAGCTTAAAGCGAAAATTAGTCACGCGGTTTAAATACTTTCCACTTGAGTATTTTTTAATTAGCAGGTTACTATGTTTTATTTGTTTTTCAGAGATTTTTCTTAACGCTCGTTAGTCTCAATAATTTCCGTTGTTAAATAGTTAGTTGCAATATATCTGACGGATACAAGATCTATTCTATGATATTTTCATCCGGTTTTGATAATTTTTCCCTTTATAACTATAATAACACAGGCCTGCGATGAAAAAAATACAAGAGAATTGATAGCTGAACTTTATGCATTTTTTGGTGCTGATTTCAAAAAAAAAATAATGAAAAATTTCTATCACGTTTTCTTGAAAAATTCAATTTTTCTTGGATTTTTATGAACTTTTACCATAAATTTTTTTGAGAATTGAACATAAAAGAAGAACGTTAAAAAGAAGTTTCAAAGGAAAAAAGAGTACGTATTTATAAATAGAAACATTTTTTTTGTTTTGTATTTTGCTCAGTTTAAAATTTGTTTCAAACTTTTATGCACACAAACATAATATTTGTTCCTCTTGGTTAATCGTCTATTTTATGTAAGTTACCTTAATAAAAGCAAATTAAAATAGTATGTTGGTGATTTTCTGGATTAAATGGATTAAAATCATCGCTAGATAGTACATGCAAAATTGTTCGAGAATTTTTTTTTTCAATTAGGATTTTAGCAAAAATATCGATATCGATTTAACAAAAAATCCTGACGTGATGGAAAAAAATGGAGGTCATTTTCGAAATCAGCTTACCAAATAACATAAAAATCAGCGAAAACTTTTGTATTTTTCAAAAACTTCAATTTCGCAGGCCCGTGAATAAGAATGTGAATGAATATTATGTAAGAAAAAGGCAAATTGCAATGTGTTAAAACTAGAATAAAACAACAGAAAAGGGATTAATCTAATCTAGAGTGCATATCTATTAGATTTTGAGACAAACGGAGGATTAAAGAAATTGCTATTGTCTGTCTTAAATTTCATACGCAACCATTAATCCTATTTAAAATTCGATTTTACCTTACTTTATTTACTTCACTGTTTTTACAAGCAGCATTTTATCCACTGATATAACAATCTAATTTAAAGGAGATTTCACTCTTGCGCTGAAATGCCATTTTTCCCGCTGCTTTCGAAGAATTTGCGGTTTTGTGGCCAGCATTGGAAATTGAGAAATATCTGATGGATTCAAAAAACCCCACTTTGAGGAATCTAGAAACTACTATTTGAATAATTTGTTTATTATTCCATTGAATCACGATAGTTTTGTACTAATCAATACTACTAGTATTACTATTAAGTTCTTCCTATACTCTTAAATTATGGTCTGCGACTGTTGGGAACACGTTTGCTAAAATGAAGTTGAGGTGACTCCGAAATTGTCGTGAATTCGGGTTTATCTGATCGGCATACTTAAAACAATTAACGAAACATTGCGACTTCGTCATCTCAAATATTGCGAGAGAGAGTGTGTTGCAAATCGGGCGCAGTTGAAACTACAGTGGTACCTCGAGATACGAGTGCCCTGACATACGAGTTATTTGAGATACGAGCGCTGTCGAGCAGCGAAGTTTTGTTTTGAAATACGAGCGACATTTGAGATACGAGGAACGGTACGGTGTATGTACACTTTATAAAACCAGTTTTTTTTGCTTTACATTCTCTTTTATTATGTTTTTATACAATATTTGTCATTTATAAATACATTTTTCTTATTCAAAAACACGTAACAAAAACAATTAGGGGTAGCATTTTTGGGGCTGGAACGGATTAACATAATGGCATTTCAATTAATTTCAATGGGGAAAATTGCTTTGAGATACGAGCAAATTGACATACGAGCAAAGTTACGGAACGAATTAAACTCGTATCTCGAGGTATCACTGTATGTTTCAATCTAGCCATTGGTTAAACGACCTCAGGATGGTGCGATCTGGAAGTTCGGGAGAATTGGTTGCTTTGTCATTTCACCACGACTAAAAATATGAAGCTTAAGCCCTAGCTTTTGAAACTCCAAGTTATTCTGGGAAATCGAGCACTCCAGTCGGAACCAGCGGGAGTGTTCTCCCCTAAACTTTCTCGTATACTTGTATAAAAAAATACTCGTATAAAAAAAATTCGAACCTATTGTAACCCAGGATTCCATGACTATCAGAAAATATTTAGGTAAAGAATCAAATTCAAAGAAATGCGTTCCTATTAAATGCGTACCGATTTCTACTCTTGTTGGCTCAAGGACAAGTCGCATAATCCTCCCGCGTGAACAGATTGCTACCAGTACGCATGCGCATGGAGAATAGGATGAAAAAAAACGCCAAACAGGAGTCAATAAATATCGTGCACAGAAGATTGCGTCCAGTACGCATGCGCGTGGAGATAACGGATTCGTTGGAGATGCGATTATACAGACCGACAGACAGTCAATTCTTTGACGGATTTGGCCCAAAATTTTATACGGACCTACATTCATAATGATAGAACTGTGTATGAAATTTTATCCATCTAGCTTTTCAAGTTTTTGAGTTATAGCGTTCGCATGACCGCGGACATGCAGACAGGCAGACTTCCCGTAGACGGATTTTGTCCAAAATTTGTAAGAAACCTACAAATTATGTTTAAAGAACACATACCAAATTTCATCCCCGTAGCTCTAATAGTTTTCGAGTTATCGTGTTCAGAGACAGAGAGACATAATTCCAAAATTGTGTTTTTCTGACTCTGGGAGGTCTAAAACGCGGAGATTCGTCAAAATCTCAAGACGTGTTGTTTTACATGACGTTTGTACGTTTGTGCGATGTCCAGACGAATCTATCGCACTTACAGCCTTGAAATTTGGCACACAGGTAGTCTTAATGGTGACTCAATGCACCTCGAAGCCGGAATTTAAAAATTTAATCTAAAAATTTTTTTATTTAATATTTTGTGTTGTTTTGGTTGATTTTTCGCACTAATTTCTCAATGGAATGGTTTCGAATAATTGTACGAAAAAAATAGATACACTATCGGAAATAGCACACGATTTCCGTTCTCATGAAGTTAGTTTTGATTTTCTAACGTGACACTTTTCCAGAACGTTGCTGGCAATTTCATTGGCTGACGGTGCAGAGCGCAGATGACGTCATAACCTTCAATTGAATGACTGCTTATTATTTTCGACACTATCCTAACGTATTTATTCGTCTCGCATAAAAAAAGAATATGGAGGCCTTTCTCGGAGAGTGCTATTTTTTTTTCTCTCGACCGAATCAGATCGGAGAAATTTAGCCCATCTTTTGATTTCAATTTTCGCTTCTTTTTTGATTACGGATTGAAAAAAAATTTTGGATTGAATAGGGGATAATAGCCTTTATTGCTGAAAATCCCTAAAACCCCCTTTTTCAAATCAAATCAAATCGTCTCGCATACTTTGCTTGCAGTATAATAATGATTTTCACGTTGCAATTTTTTAATATTGTTTTGGATTAACGTAGTCTGTACTGTTTTTCTACAGATAAAATGTCATTATCGCGTAGAAAAATAAGCGGGAAAATCAATAATGTGTATCTTTTATTTTGTTTTCAGAACTTTTTCATGTTATTGTGGGCTGGTTTTTTTTTTTTTTTTTTATTTTGTTGAAGTTCCGATACCACGGTCAACGCCGTGCGCGTACTGCTAGTACTAGATATGAAGCTTAAAACTGAATATGAGTCCGAATAGAATTCCAAACGCGTTATAAATATTTTCGAAGAAAAACTGGACAATCAAGGCGTATTTTGTTGTGCAATTTTTTTTTAAAGTTATCTTTATTAATTTTTCAAACCTTTTGAATTCAACGAACATTATTGATATCGAACCTGTGTTATTTTTCTTCCGGCGCTCATTAAACAACATTTTATTTCCTGTCATAAAAGCTCCTTCTTTTCTACCTTCGAGTTCGTAGCTTGGATGTTTCGCAACGGACAGGCTCTGTGTGACCGTTGAAGATTCTTAATCCTCAAGGCCACTCTCAGAAGGTCGTTAGCTCAGGTAAGAAAGTCTGCCTCAAGCGTTCTATTTATGTGGAAAAAGAAATAAAAGCCATTTTACCTTCTGGTTGTTTTGATTCAATCAGGCTCTGGGAGAAAATCCGTTGCAAAGGAATAGTTTGTGTTACGGTTATTCATTCTGGAATAAAATGTACTAGGTTATCAACTTTCTTTTTATTCTTTAAAAATTCTTTTTGTGGTGAAATTTTTTAAAAAAATTTTTATTTAATTTTCTCCTTACGCTATTTATGCATTTCATTGAATTATTTTTCATTCATTTTATTCAAATTAGAAATGAATAAAATTACGTCCTGTTTTTCAGTGTCTTTTACTGTCGTTTTTCATACTTCTGGATTTGAACTTTTTTTTTGATAGCGCTGTAACGTTGTATTTTAATTCGTCGTTTCATTTTTTTACGATAAGACTTATTGTTTGCAGAGATCTCTAACTATAATGGGTTTTACTTGCATCCGAAACATTTTTTAAATTTTATATACAAAACTTTTTACAACTTGTTTTTAGATAATTTTCTCGCTTTTATAACTTTCGTTTCGAACAGCATAGCCTAAATTCTTCTTCCGCGCCATTACATGAAATCAAACAAACAATTATTTTTTTCGAGTCTGCACAATTATGCGATTATTGCTCGCCTTTCAATTTTCAGTTATTAATCAGTCACTTTTTATCATGTATATTTATAAAACGGTAATTAATGTACTTGGCACTGAAAAGAGGTTCATTTCTCTTTTGCCGATGGCAACGATCAGTTTGCTTACAAAACAAAACCGGTAGCCTCCTCCATGTTAGGCTTAACTTCATATTCATAGCCTGCTACTATATTCATTTGGGTGTAAAACAACTTTTTCTCTGAAAAAAGGAGTTTAAGACGGAGAGTTCACAATATTTCTTAATGAAACTTTGGATGAAATTATTCAAAAGAGAGATTAGTTATAAATGAAGCGGATGGACTTAGACGAGCCAAAAAATGTTCAGATCAACGTCAGAATAATTCAAATCAGAGTAGGTAAAATCGTGCTAATTCGCAAATGGAGGTAAACATAACGGAACTTTCTTTGTGAATATTGTATATTGGGTACTTTTCCGTTAAACACACACCACTTGGTGCCTTTTTGGTCTTGGCGAATTTTCTTGGCGCTCTGAATGGCCAACTTGGCTCAATTTCTTTGCTGACGATAGTTGACGCTCGCTAGTTTTTTGGCGAGATGAAATGTCAGGAGCTTGACAGCGCCAGTTTGGCCGAAAATGCCTGGTGTGCGCAGATGCTCTGCGTGGCATCAGCTAGTTTATTGAATAACATTTTATAATTTATTTGGCAGTTAGTAATTAAATAAAAAATTTGGAAAAATTATTTTCTAGTTTATTTGAAAGAGCTGCATATATTTGTATTTGCAAAAATCGGGAATGTTCTCTCAATTTTCTCGTATATTGTGTGCGCAAACTTACGTAACATCACTGTGTAGTAAAGAAGATCGTTTCTGAATTTTGGAAAATTACCTATTTCCATTGGCGATTCTTGATAAAGATCTACAATTTTGGAGTAAAGACCCCATACGAAATTTCATCCATCTAGCTTGCTGCGTTTTTAGTGTGTTCACATACACTGAGACAAACAGACATAATTCTTGAATATGTTTTTTTTTTTTTTTTTTTTTTCGAAATCCACGAAGTCGAAAACCTCGCAATTCATCAAAATCACGAAATCCAATTTTTTGACGTTTGCGAATCGTTCTATCAACATATTTCGTATACTAGACAATAAAAAATTGTAATTCTATGCTTATAAAAAATATTAAACTTTTTGGTTTATAGATTTCTGATCTTTTCTTTAAATTGTAGAATTATTATTCAATATTCAAAATTTTGTAAAATAAAACTTTTAGGAAGCAAGAGGCCATTTCAGTGTAAATAGATGGCTTATTAACTTCAAGAAAAAGCAGTTTCCCTGTATGCAATAATCAAATTAAAGGGATATATATATATTTTATCTAGTCAGAATAATAGTTATATAATTCTTAAAATTTAGCAACTTTTTATTTATCTAGTCAGAGCTTGAAAACTAATCAATTGTTGGACAATTTTGTGAAACTCATCGATAACTGGACAATAAAGCGAATACGAAATTCATTCTTGGGATGGGTTTAGCCATTTTTAATGCCCCCTTCAGTAAAGTTAACATTTAGGTTAAAATCAACTTCTAGTTAGGTCCAATGGTAAATAACCGTAAGTATCGGAGATGGAGGACCATGCGCTCCAAGTAAAACAGTTATCACTGTCGCACCTTCTTTAATACAGGTATTAATCATTTAATAAAAATTCATTTGAGCAAAAATCATTCGAATTAAATGTGCCCATGGCACCAACCAAGTGCGCCAAAATTTGTAGTAAGTTTTCTAATTAATTGGTATGCTTAAACGTTTTAAGTGTTCAATCTGTTTCTAACATTTTTACTTTAAATTATGTTTATTTTTTAAAAATCATATCTCTACTAGTAGAATCTTTCATGGTTTTTGTCTTATGAATTCCAGTAAACAATGCTAATTTGCTAAGCAAAGAGACATTTCTCATGACGTCAGTCACATGACAAGAGTAATTTTTTTTATATTACCAGAGGTGCAATGGATTCTAAAAATAAATCAACGCCGATCACTTTATGCGTATCGCGTGAGCATGATTTGACTCCATTCTTTATTTTACATATCAAAAAGGTGAATAAATTTTAAAGCATAGCAACACATTCCCTTATTAAGTCAGAAGAGCATTTAATATTAAGCATTGCGTAACAAATTCATTCTTTGTTTTTGTTCATGGCTTATTTTTTACTTTCTCGTATACGAAGTATACAAAGAGAAAGTATTGTAAATGTCAAAAAATTCGAATTCCTGATTTTCATGAATCTCCACGTTTGAAACCTCCCTGAGTCCGAGAAACACAATTTTGGAATTATGTCTCATCTGTCTGCGAACGCAATAACTCAAAACCAGTTAAAGCTGGATAAATGAAATTTGGTACACAGTTTTACCATCAGGAATGTAGGCCCGTATCAAATTTTGGACTAATCCGTCAAAGGATTGTTTGTCTGTCGGTCTGTATAATCGCATGCTTGTGAACGCGATAATCCTAAACTCAATGACTTAGAGAAATAGAAATTGGTATGAGGTCTTCTAACCTGAATTGTAGATCTGTATCCAATTTTGGTTTCAATCGGTTGAAAAAAGGCGTTCAAATTGCATATTCGGCATGCCGCTTGTAGTATTTTATTCCCACCCGTGTTAGGGCGTATGCGAGAAAGCTTAGGGAAGACTACTCCCGCTGGATTTTTTTAAAAATTCATTTATGCCCATGACTTTTATTTTGAGACAAAGAATAACATGCCCATTATAAATATTTTGATAGAATATAGCATAGGATAGGTAGCACACATTCGTAGCAACACATTTACTTATTAAGCCAGAATGACATTTAGTAATATGTAACAGGTATTTTTGATTTTATTCGTGGCTTATTTTCCAAAAATTTAATTTATGCCTGTCTTTAATATTGTTACAACAAATTACGTGTTCATTAGTATAAACTATTTTGATAGAAACTGGAGAGATTGTTTTAATATTTTTGCATTTTTTAAGATATTAGTACGGCTCATTCATTTTGCTAAATCTTGGCCGTCACTTTACATGCTTCTAATTCTCTCTTGCTTAAAATCCATATATATATTTATTTATTTATCTCCGTGAAAATCTTTCAACAGCTAAGCAACCGAATTCGATCAACCGGTTCGTGAATTATTGCTAAGAATCGTCTGAAACGAATTTGAACTTCGCATCTTTTTTAAAAATAAATTCTTTTCTATAAATAGAGCGGGAAAGAAAATGGTATTTGTTCTCACGGATGAGATTCACATGAGAAAGCCGTGCACTGCTTCGAAGCATATTCAAAAATGGCGGTTAACAAGTTTTATGTTGATTGCTGCTCCTGTAAGAAATGGCTAATAACCACGCTGGATTTAACAGTTCGTCTTGCTTCAACAGCTGCTTCACATCCTTCGGTTTCTTTTTTTAATGACGCAGATGTTACCCGCAGAATTATATTTTCCATTGCCATGATTTTTTCAATTTATGTTTGTTTTTTTATCGAGATCTCCTCGAAAGATTAGATGCTCTGCTGGGTATTGTTTAGAAATTTCGTATAAAAATAGTTCTTTTCAGTGTTTTCTTAAAACATCTTTGAGGCGAATTGGGATGGAAAATTGTAATGGAAATCGGAGAGAGAAATATATACGTGATGCACAAGCACATGCTTAACAGCTCATCTTGATGTAGTTGCTTTTTATAATAAACGACTAAACGTGTATCTTGTGTTCATACTAGAGTGTTTAAGCGGCTAAACGCTAGCGTTGTGAGAAAATAGTTATGTACGTCTGGTTTATTTCAACTTTCAGTTTATGTTTTTTTATATGCGTGTGACGTAATTCAAAATCTTATATATATATATATACATATATATGTGATATTTTAATTTAACTTTCCTAAATAATCTTAATGACACCTCATTTTAAATACTTCTACTTTCATCATAATTAACGGACTACAACTTTCTTTACAAGTCACGAGGTTCTAAAAGGGAAAATTCCCTCTTCTGAGTACTTAAGCGTTCTGCGCATTCATTTCTGCCCTTTTTCACGCCAGCATGTAATCATTCAACAACAACGCGCCGGGCGGGCGTAAAAACTTCTAAATTCTGGTCATGGAGCTGCAAATAAATTAAATATTTTTAGCTATGAAGAAATAAAACCTGATGCATAAATAAAAGAAGATCTAAACAAAATTCGTCTCTTCCTTGAATTGAACAATGTACTGTCTTTTCTCCTTATATAATGCCTGATCTTACATATATATATATATATATATATATATATATATATATATATATATATA
>BGPR01004526.1:0-11254 GCA_013235015.1 Araneus ventricosus | reverse complement strand
ATATATATATATATATATATATATATATATATATATATATATATATATATATATCAAAACAAACAAGAAACATAAGACAAAAACCATAATAAACTGAAAAATATCATAGCGAGCCGCTCGTCAGGGAAGGAAGCTCGCTTATGATATTAATATGTGCTTTTTTCTGCTAACGACAAACGAAACCCGTTAAAATATGCCGTCATCCCTTCAAAAAGCACAAGACAATTAAAAATGGAAAAATTCTGGAATAAAAGACAAAAAAATGCACAAGACAATTAAAAATGGAAAAATTCTGGAATAAAGGACAAAAAAAGCACAAGACAATTAAAAATGGAAAAAATCTGGAATAAAAGACAAATACATTGAAGACGATTTAAAAATCGAAAGCAAGAAATCCGAATACAAAAGACCTAGAATAAAATAAAATAATAGTATTCACAAAAAAATAAAATAAAAGTGAAAAAGGCTTACCACCGCCAGGAATAAGCAAGCATGCCTGATATATATATATATATATATTTTCGTTTTAATCTTACTATAAGACTGTAGAACAAACTCGCCCCCCCCCCCCTTCTCCATCATATTTCTTTTAAAGTAAACATAATAATAAAAGAATAAGTTTGAGAATTGAATTGAATTTAACCATACTTAACGAAAAATATCTTCATCAAACGAGTTTCTCTCTCTTATATTACTTGACGTGGTCCAGTGCAAAACCCAGGCTATAAAGCACGAATTCACTCCCCTATTTTTGCATAAATTGTATAAATGAAAAGTGTAAAAATTAGATGTTAGACAGTGTTTCTGCTAGAAAATTCTGTTTCAAAAACACATTACAATAAACCTACGCTTTATTGGACATATATATATATATATTGTGTAACTGGCAGAATTTAACTTATGTAGCCAGTGCCAGCTCGTCCATTAGGGCTGCAGAGCTGCAGTCCCCCCGAAATTATTTTAAAAGCTTGTATTTTCGTTTTTATACTAATTGGCTTACTTTTCCACTTTGAGAGTTCAATGATAATCGAAAATGGCTAAAAGTAATGAAAAACTTGAAAGGAAGACGAGAGTCAAGTTTTAAAATCTGTGTGTGTAATAAGACAGATCATAGGTGTATAGAGTTTTGCCCCTCCTAAGGATCAAAATTCGCGCACTGAACAACGCGGAGCGCTCAGTCGGAAGAATAAAAAGCGGACCTTTTTCCTTTTGAATTTTAGAAGCACTCGAGCTCCGATTTTCACAGCTCTCGTTTGGCGCGACTTCCGCCTTTGCCTTCCTCAATTGGCTTTTTACTTTCTCGTATACGAAGTATACAAAGAGAATGTATTGTAATCGTCAAAAAATTAGAACTCGAGATTTTGACGAATCTCCACGTTTTAAGTCCGAAAAACACAATTTTGGAATCATGTCTGTGTGTGTCTGTCTGTGAACACGATAACTCGAAAACTATTAGAGCTACGGGGATGAAATTTGGTATGTGGTCTTTAAACATAATTTGTAGGTTTCTATCAAATTTTGGACAAAATCAGTCAAAGGAAAGTCTGTCTGTCTGTATGTCCGAAGTCATGTGAACACTATAACTCAAAAACTTGAATAGCTAGATGGATAAAATTTGGTACACAGTTTTATCGTCATGAATGTAGGTCCGTGTAAAATTTTGGGCCAAATCCATCAACGGGTTGACTGTCTGTCGGTCTGTATAATTTTATTTTTGAAATAAATCCTTTATCTCCACGCGCATGCGTACTGGACGCAATCTTCTGTGCATGTTATTCAGCGGCTCCTTCTTGGCGCTTTTTTCTTCCCCTTTGGCTCCTTTTTCTCCCTTTTGGCGAATTCTGATCCTGATCGGATTATTTTATTTCCGTTTGTTTTGTCGTTTCAACGTGTGCTGGAGAAACTTGTTGCGTTCTGGGAATAGACCAGATTCGAAATTTTTATCCCAGCGAGTTTGCGGGGATCTGACTTAATTTCGCTTTTTTTTTTTTATCTCCACTGCTTTAGGGGTTTTAGCTTATTTTTTTCCCTACATGTGTTAGGAGTATACGAGAAAGTTTAGGGGAGACCACTCCCGCTGGTTTTTTTCGCCTTCTCTCAGAAGTCCAGTCATTGCGTAGTTTTTTAAATCAAATTCTGGTGGAGTTGTAATTTTTTGCTCCTTTATGTTTTTTTTGGGGGGTGCTGATTACGAATATGAGGTTTGCCACCAAAAATATTTGTTGGAATTTTAGTTATAGCCAAAAAATATGAATGAATTGTTTTTTTCGCAGTTTTTGCTTGTAACTCAAAAACTATCAGCTTTTATTATATAATTATTGCATACCAAAATAATCAGCACGCAATTTCCTACAACTTAGATCTATACAGCACTGCTTGTTTCTGAGCTGAAGAGCCGCCACTGAATGTAGCAGATGTTGTTGGGTGAAAAAAATATTTAAGGCAGAAACTTCGAAATCGTGGCGACGAATGTTATTGTTATATGACAGTTGTTTTTACAGAGAACAGCAGTATAGTATGCAGAAATTATAGAGATTAAATATGGTTTTACATTATTTTCGTCTTAGTTAATATCTCGGACATTCCATTTCTAGGTGATACTCAGAAGAATAATTATGAAGGATCCGTTTTAAGAGATATGATTGTTATTGATATTTTACGTTCTCAAAACAAATTGCGGACGAATTTGAATTGATCTTTACGATATTTTTGACTTCCTTTAATTTAATCTTTCAGGTATTAGTGAGAAAAATGCATATTTTATTTCTTGTCATTTCACTAGTCTGTAAAACTATTCGATTTCATAGGTATTATTCTAGACCTTTCAGTGAATTCGATTCACGTTTCCATGTCACGTGGTAAACGTCATCACGAAAGCTATCTAACTGCACGCTATCTTATGCTATGCAGTGATGTCACATTCTCTCCCCTACATCAGAATATTGCTTGGATTCATAAGTTGACGCGGCTTCTTCAATCCGTCCCAATATCGTTCTTCAGCATTACGATGTATAATATTGTAATTTCAGTTGCTTCTTTTTTTTTCCTGTTTAGAAAATTATTTAGAGTTGTTCTATATAACATTCTGTTGCAGTCAGAATAGTTAAGCATTGAATCTACTGACATTTTTTCTGTACTTTAAAGTGTTTTATTTATTTATTTTTCTAAAATATAAGAAAAACCAAATAAATCTATACTGTTCCGTAATACTTGAAGCGTGATCATTTGACTCAGTTTTTATATCTGGTTTGTTTTATCACTGTGATGTTATGCATTTCATGCCCCGAATACTGTTAAATTAGTTTATACTTACGATGCTGATGTTATGTAGGATCAACCACCATCATTGTTTAAAAATGTCGATGACATGTTTGATTTTATTTGTGTTGTTATTGTGATCATGTAGTGGATCGTCGTCGCATTAGTCGAAGAAGGCTTACCTTTGTTGTTTACTTTTTTTTCTTCTGTACTAGTCACCGCTGGCCGACAATGGAATGTTCGAACATTTTTTTTTCCTGCCTAACCGAATAATTGATTTTGGCATGTCCACAGGGCATTGCCTCGCGTTTAAAAAAACAAAGAAAAGAGCGGGAAGGAGGAGAAAAAAACCGCTCTAGGATCCCGTAATTACGTTTTGACAATCTTCTTTAGAGAAAAAAAACAAAAAACGGTTTCTTTTTCTGTCACAGTTCACCAATTGTAGATTGTGTTCAGATCAATTCTCAATTCGAACATGTCTCATCAAAACAAAGTTTATCGTTGCTTCGCATGGAGAATTTGTGTCACTTTGTGCCAAGATATGTTCGTTGAAATGTTCTAAATATTCCGAATTTATAAAAAGAATATCCTTTGTTCCGTAGAATAAATGTTATTTTTTCAGTATAATATTTATATATTTCATTTGAAACTTATTTGTGCTTTTTTTAATAATAAAGCATGAAACAATGTGATTTTTCATTAGTACTTTATATTCTCTTTTTGCTTTGTAATTATACTTATAATACTAACTTTCTATAATTGAATTTTCTTTTATTCCTTTTTCTTATAGAAAAAGAATTATAATTTTTGTAATGGAAAAGAAGATGACGTTTTTTAATAAATTATTTATAAACTTTTGTTCATCTTCTTAAATCATTAAATCAGGTGACAAAATTTTATCGAATAAATTTATATTGTCAATAAAGACTGAAATAAAAGGTTTTTATCCATTTTGTTCTTTTAGATTACCTAGTTTCTCTTTGAATTAAATCTGCCTCCAAACTTGCACAATTTAACATTATTCTAACATTTTAATATTTTAAAGTTATACATATTCGAAAGCGAAACATTTTCAAATTAAAAAGAATATTAAAAAATCCTCATTTAAATGCTTTGTAAATTTTAAATCAGTACTTAATTGATTTAAAAATTCAATATTTTAAAAACCGCCTTTGAATTTTTTGATTTTTGTCCTGAAGTAATTTCTCATGCTAGTCTTATAAATGTTCTTTTTATTTCTCTGCGAATGTGATATGTTTACTAATATTTTTCTCTTGATTTTTTTTGTGTTAAGCGCATGGAAGTATTTATTATTTTTATGGATTTATGTGTAGCTGAACTGGGAAACATGTTTATACCAATGCTTGATCATTTAAAAAATGAAACATTTGATCTTTATTGATGGTTCACATTATTTGTTGAGTCTAGATTGTATGAGTTGGTGTAAACTGGCTTAGATTAGTTACATTTAGTTGTATTAACGTCCTATTTTGAAGCCACTTAAGGGCTTTGTAACTGAATTCTAACCGGACACAATGATTTGAAAATTCCATACTCGGAATATTTCTTCATTGGACCACAGTTCAAATAGTACGAAGTCCGTCTTAAAACAGACTTTATGAATGAATTTCTTAAAAATAGGGTGCAACTTTATTTTGTAACACTTTTATAGAAATTTTGATTATTTTAACGAAAGAATTTCATCAAAACCAGTAGATACTTATCAGATGTCAAAGTTATTAAACAAATTTATTTTTTTAATTATTTTATAATATAGAAAATGGTAAAGGTTTCATATAAATACTTTTGCCTAGGTTTCGGTGGAAAAAATTGTTTTTCAAATGATTTTCGTATGACTTAATGTGTTTTTGATGTTATTTACCTTTTTTATTATTTTGCAATTTATAAAATCAACTGACCTTGTCGTGCGTGCATAACACTTCTGTTTTTAATAATATCCGACTTCGCAAGTTTATATAATTTTTAAAGCTAACAAACGTTTTCCCTTAAGAATGTGCTGTGCTATTTGATTTTGATCATTATCCAAATTAAACCTCATAGACATTCAACAAACTATTCTTACGTTTCGTCATCTTTGAAGAAAACGTTTCTCTTGAACTTGCATTATTTTGAAAATTAATAATAATTTTTCAATGCCAACTTTCCTCAATTTTTGTCTTATAGTCTCTTGTTCTTTTTACCTTTCCAATCGTATGCGTAGATAAATCAGCCTTGAATAATGGCCAGAATAGAGTTGCCATAGCAACCGCGTTGTAAACTGGCTACAGCTCGGTGGCTTTCAAGGCACTTGCGCAGTTAGCTTTCCTAACTCGTTTTGAAAGCATCTCATACTTGTTCTCTCTGAATTTGCTTCCTTGTTTATTTGTGTTTCTGAGATTTTCAATGACAGGCTTCTTTTCTTCCTGTTCAGCCAGTTGTAATGTATCTGCACGCAGAGCAAGTGTAAACATTAGTAAAAACTAGTGTGCTACTGGGGAGAAAAGATGTGATACAAACAACCGTAATAAAACCAAGAAAAACATATTTTTTGAAGTGAAAGGGATTAGAATTCTTTATGATTTTTTTTGAGATATGAAATAGGCCATATGTAAGTTTCCTTTTCTTTCTTACATTTTAAGTGTTTACAAAAAAGAAAAGGGTTGGCGTAAGTTTTAATTTTTCATTCGTCATTTGAAGTGCTATGATTATTCTACTTACCATTTTTTATCATTAAGTCAGCATTTCTTGATCTTATCGTATTATCGCATTTTAAATAATTTCTTTATTAAAATCTTTTTTTTGGCCTATTACTTTATCTAATTTTTAAGGCTGGCATTTTATTTTTGTATTAACTGAATATATCTTTTCTTATTTTAGTTTCAATAATTAATTTTTCCCATTTGTGCTTCTTTCTATGATTCTCCCATGTTCTATTTATTCTGGGGAAAGAGGAAGATGCTTGCTTCCCAGGTTTAGAATCATTTAGTTAAGCAAAATTGAATGATTAATATTTGTATGTGTAATGGATTTCATTGCTTTTCTGAATATATAAATATGGAACGAAGATATATTTTCTTTTCTAGTTAACCATATAACTAATTGAGTTTTCTTTCTTCCTGAGTATAAACGAATCAAATTTATTTTAATTACGAACTTTCATAAATTAACAAATGATAACAAGATAAAAACGTGATTTTCGATTTAAAAAAATTAATAAAATTTACTTTTGTTAAATTTTAAGCATAAAGTCTTTATTTTAGTTTCTATTTTTTTAGTTTTTGGTCGAAACGAATGAAAAAATTTTTAATTTTAGCATATTTATGGAGTAAGATTAACTTTTTTTAGTTATAACCGCCACTTTTACTGTCACTACCACTTCACGTTTTTGTTATCATTTTCATTAAAATTTAATTTGAGTTCGTTTTTTTGTTATAATTTCCTGCTACAGCTTTCAGAATTTTCTCCAGTCTTGATATATACAAGCATTCCCATATGCCATTAGTTCAGTATCATCATCAAAAAATATAAAAATTTAATAAAAAAAAGTGAAGTTGAGTAGCATCTTGGGTTCAGTTTAAGATGTAATTAAAGAAGTATGTGACAAAAATGAATAATCAACATCAACGAGCCATCATGAAAAATCCAACCGAATTTCAATGAAAACGGAAAGGATGTCGGTCATGGCCTCGGGCTTTTCACCTTTTTAGTGCCAGATGACTATCTCAGCAGTTGGCATTGGGGCAGAAGATCAGCAAACGCGAGCGACGCCCTCTGACAGAGAGCTCACTTGTCTCCGTCGACGACGGAAATGCGTAACGTGTATCAGGGTCTTCCGGTCACCGAGAAACATTGTCAGATGGATGAAAGTCATACTTCAGTGACTGTGGAATTTATCCCGGATCACGCGATGCGGGAGGCTCTTGAAGCCCCGCAAATGAGCGACGGCCCGATCCATTTTGTAGGCGTCGCGGCGAAAGGAAAAAATCGAGTTAAAACAATGGCCAGGAGAATGAAATCTCTTAATTTGTTCGTCACACGCGACCTACCAACAGCAAAGACGATTTGCGCCTCCTTAATAAAAGGGATTGCATAGGTGGAAAGTTCTACAAGAGAGATGGAAATCTTCGGCAGACGTGCCTACAGACTTTGCAGTGGACAACCTATTTAATCCAGAACAATCGTCTCATCAGATGATGTATGTATGAGGCGTGCGGGTTTAACGGGGAACGACATTCAAGTCATGCATCAGTAAGATCATACGTGTCGATAGAGTAGTTTACACTCTGTAGCAGATTGTAAAAGAAGCCTGGCTTCGGTACTTTCATAGAAATTAAATCTTTATCTGTCTAATAGCGAGAGACAAAAGTTAGATACTACTAAAGGCTACAAACCAAGGCATCGTGGGAAATAATTTGAAGCTCCGAACTTTCTTTTAAAACCTTTGATGATTTAAAGAAAATAGGGAATATTCTAAAACAAATGTTTAAATTATCCCTGAAAAAAATCGATAAAAAAGGCCATAAATTGATCAAAGAACTCCATATCGAAGAAATATTTCTTAAGCCAATGATTTCAAATATGTGGTACGTGTACTCTCATTGCGTGGGGTCTCCTAGGCTGTTCAAATATACGCTAAAAATAATGAACAATAGTGAAATCAGATTATATATTTTTTAAAAAGTGATAGGCATTAGATACCTCGTTTCATTTAAACTTCATCTCAAGATTGAGATTTCGAAAACTGTAATTTTTCAAAGCAAACTCAGTGATCTTCGGTTAGAGATTTGCCTAACTATTATAGACTTTTCGGTACTTACGTATTAACGCCACTGAAGCTACAAATTGGCGGTAATGCGCCAATAAAGAGCAATCTTGTTTACAAAAACCGCCAAATTGGCGTTAATACGTAAGTACAAAAACCGCCAAATTTGGTACCGCCAAATACGTAAGTACCGACTTTTCTTATAGCATAAATAAGTTAAAAGTTTGTTAACTATAGCTATACTTGACCATTATTAATACGACCATTATTATTCGTAGTATCAAAATACCCGTTAATATTCTGGATAAAGCGCTATATTTATTGCTATACTTTAATCCGTGGTTCATACTTATAATGCAGAAATCTTCCTCCATCTTATTAACTTATTTTCGTAATTTAATTGCGACGGTGAATAAAAGTGGCCACTGTTTAAAAAGAGATGAAGGCACAAAGAGGTCTAAAAGATTGACACAATTGGTGAAAAGGTTCCGAGTCATTGATTTCAGCAATACTGCGTAGGCAAAGACTGCCATAGAAATAGCAGAATGCGTCACTCCAGTCTTTGAATAAATTATTTCACCATGTCATTGAAATGCTCGTGGACGAGAACCGAGGTTTTTCCTGACGGCATGCTCTAACCAGGTATTGCCTCTTTCGCCTGCGCTCGCTTCGTTTATTCGCCCAATTATCCGACGTCATCATTTTGGTGTGTGGCCAGCGTATTTCGAATTCATTCATCTTTCTGAAATTTATAGCGAAGTTTACGTCAGAAATCTTGTACATTACACCCGTGTTTGTTTATCTTATGACGGATAAAGCATACTCCTCCGTAAAAATGGAATTATGCACACATAGGAAGACAGAATAATAATCTTTTCATCTTGCACGGCGATTTTGCCCTCTTGGAGAATTTCGTGCACCACAGTATTTACGGCAAATTCGAATTTTATGCCTTTTTACACGTTTTTGTTTAATTTTGCTACTTTTATGTTGTAATTTATTTTCCACTCATTTCCTAATGTGTCAGAATTCTGAAAGTTTTTACGTTTGGGTGAAATTAAATATTTCAAATTTTAATTGTGCTAATTAACTTTTAGAAGACATTAATCTCTTTTTAGCTTGATTAAGAAAGTTTTGTTTGAATCCAATTTCTATCACAAACTGTTAATAACCGATTGGAAATCATTTGCTTAACTTGTCATTATACCTGTCTTAACAATTATTACACTTGTGATAATTTCAAGTTATGTTTAAGAATGACGTATACTCGGGGGCACCTCTAGTACACGGATTAGAAGCCGCCGGAAGCGGGTTCTCGCTTCCCCTGGGGGTGCAGCAATAGTGGGGGTCGAGTTACCTCCCACCAGTAACAGTACGTACCTCCTTCGGGAGAGGTTGGGCCGTGGTCGGTGATGAGTATTAGGACTCGAGCTATTGCAGCGGCTTTCATTCAGAGGCCCCGATTGGTGGGATAACTCCGTTAAGATTGAGGTTAAGATTGACGCATGATAACTGAAAAAGGTAATATATACTCACTCTTCTTTTTTATAAACCGACAACAACAGAATCAACAGACTGTCAACAAGTTGACAGATTTGGTCCAAAATTTGACACTTAAACTTGTAATAATGCTATATGTCGAATTTCATTTATTAAGCCCGTTGTGTTTTTAAGTTGGTTAGTTGAGTTTTCAGGAGCACACGGTCGGGCGAACAGGCGCACCGAATTCCCGTTGACTCATTTCGTGCAAAATTCGATAGAGTATACAGTTTTGGTGTAAAGACCAAACACCAAATTTCATCCGCCTAACTTGTTGCATTTTTGAGTTATTTTGCTCGCATACAGACCTATCGACGGACAGACATAATTCCAAAAATATATTTATCGGACTCAGAATGATCTAGAACGTGGAGACTCATCAAAATCTTGAGGTCAAATTATTTAACGATTACACTATTTTCTCTTTATATATAAATTTTTTATTTAATGTTTTGTGTTGTTTTGGGTCATTTTTGGCACGTTTATGGTCGTAGTATCTTTCCTAATGATCGTTGAAAAACAATCCATGCACCATCGAATAGAACGAACAATTTTCGTTCTAATGAAGTTTGTTTTTACTGAACGTAATTTACTGAATTTTGAGAAATTTTTTAAATGGTAAGTAATTTAAATAGTAAGTAAGAAATTTTTAATAGTAAGTTTTGACATCTAAATTTTTATTTTTGTTTTAAAATTTGTTGCATCCAACGTTCTGATAACACTATTATTTTCAATTTTTTTCAGCTTATAACAGCAACGGTTCTGTCGGATTTAAAACAAGAATGGCTAAAATATATTTTCCCGTTTTTTTTAATTAATTTTTCCCTGGTCATTTGAAAGATATTTTTCCTCTAGTGAGTTTCCTCGCGCGGCACTTCTTCGAAACATAGCTGACAATTTTGATTGTCTGACGGTGCAGAGCGCAGGATACGTCATAAACTTCAACTGAATGAATGACTTCGATTATTATTTTCGGATTCGATTTTATATTTTGCTTGCTGTATAATAATCATTTTCACGTTCCAATTTTGTAATATTGTTTCGGATTAACGTACTCTGTACTGTAGCGCGAAAAAAAAAAAATAAGCAGGAAAATCAATAATGTGTATCTTTTGTTTTGATTTTGTTTTCAAAACTTTTTCATGTCATTGTGGGCGTTTTTTTTTTTTTTTTTTTCATTTTGTTGAAGTCCTAATTCGACGGGCAACGCGTGCGTTCGGCAGTGTCTTAACGTGTTTATATTTCATGTACGAGAAAGTAATGAATGCATCTATGTATTATTTAACACCCAAACAGTGGCGTAGATGCAACTTTTGCCGTCCGGGACTGACTTGCAACATGCCATCTTTCCCCTACAATTTACATAGAGTACATAAACTTTAAAATAAAGAAATAAATTCCTGGAATTTTTTTATTGGTAACGCAATTTATCGTTCGTCGCCTTCGGTCTCTGCAAATAGGGTGCAAAAACGCGCGTCCACCATCTGCATGTCTTTCACATATTCGCAATTTACAGGTAAAAGGCTGAAAATACAAATTAATTTCATTAGTTATTTTTTTACGTGCACAATGGTTGAGCTAGTACTTCTGCTGTTCTAGGTTATAAAATTATTTTCTTTCATGTCTGATTTTGCCGCCCCTTTTAAATTGCCACCCGGAGCAGACCTACCCCCAGGCCCCCCCCCTCCTTTAGCT